>JAPYZM010000106.1:0-51560 GCA_030522845.1 Psyttalia concolor | reverse complement strand
GATAAATAAAGCAACAAAAAAAAAACAAGCTGAAAGTAATTGCATCGAGGGAAAACAAACTGCGAGCGGTGCATCGGCGATAGCAATCGCCACATTACGCAATCCATCTCGAATACTATTTTTTTTTTCATGTCCATCCCGACGAGATTTGTCGAAGAGATAATGCGAGTCCCGGTGTCGTAAACAAGATTTAAATGACCGTTGAATTCACCCTGATGTTTATGTTCCATAATGAAGGGGGAAATGAAATGAGGAATTAATGGATCTGAGGGAAAGATACATTTTAGGGGTTTTTTGTAGGGTTGAAAAGTGGGCAATAAACAGTTCCATTAGGAACGATGGGATCAAGCGGATGTGATTGCACTCGATATACAGGGTTTGACGTTTATTTATGAGGATTTGTGCTTTATCAGGAGTCTATTGATGAGAGGCAACGAAAAGGGTAGTTTTTAAATAGCTTTACGTGGAAATATGGTATTTTTTATAACGAGGACGAAATAGTATATTTTGTAACAAGTGAAAAATAGTATATTTCTCACCTAGGCAGGAAAAGTAGGCAAGTCGTCCTCACGTACAAAATTACGACCCGAGCAGACTGCGAGGATTGTACGCGCGTGGGGAATGCTTGTCTGATTTTCCTCCCGAGGGTTAAATACGATTTTTCTGCCGAAATGGACGAAAGTGAGAGTTTCTAATCGAGCGAAGCGAGGTTAGAATGCTCACTTTCGGTCCATGTAGGCAGAAAAAATGGTTTTTGGAGAGTGGGAGGTTTATATCACGAGCCGAAGGCAAGTGATATAATCCCGCGAGTCAAAAACCACTTTTTTCAAAAGTTACGAACATAATTTTTCATCTCAATGTGTCGAAAAAGTATTTTCTGCTTACATGGACTGGAAGTGAGCATCCTAACCCCGCTTCGCTCGGTTACAAACGCTCACTTTTGTCCATTTTGGCAGAAAAATCGTATTCAACCCTCGGAACGAGAATCGGACAAAAATTCCCCACGTGCAACCCTCGCCTTCGACTTTTTCTCCCTAGGTGATAAATATACTATTTAATACACACCTAGGGAGGAAACATAGGCAAGTCGTCCTTACAGTCGTCGTTTATTTATGTTCTACTATTTTGTTTTCTCCCGATGTAATTTTTTTCAGCGCGTTTTTTTTGTTCCCTATTTCTCTTTAGGAAAATAGTATATTACTCATCTAGGCCGAAAAAGTAGGCAAGTCGCCCTCACGTGTAAAATTACGACCCGACCCGAAGGCGACGATTGTAAGCGCGTGGGGAAGGCTTGTCCGATTCTCCTCCCGAGGCTTGAATATCATTTTTCTGCCGGAATGGGCGAAATAATCGAGCGAAGTGACGTTCGAATACTCACTTTCGGTCCACGTAGGCAGAAATATACTATTTTTTGACGCGAGAGAGGCTTATTGCACAAAATGCCTCTATTTGGGATTGTGTAATTCATTGCAAGATTTTTAAGAAGCATTTCGTATTAAAATTAATTAAAATTGAGAAGCAATTAAAAATGAAAAATCATTGCTCAATTTTCAGGGAATTTTTAACGTCTCCAATACAGAATCCACAGAATTTTTTTTCATATTAAATGTCCACACGTCAAGTCAACTAGTCCCCGCCATATTTGCCGATAAATCCCGAAATTAATTTCTCCCTCGTCTCAAGCTTAAAAATCCACTTTCTCCTCAACTCCATTTAATTAAAAAAACTTTCCCCCATTCGTCTTCCCCTAATGTATAAATATTTACCCAACGTTTATAATTCTCTGGTGTCAGAATCAACCGGTGGTATTTAATTCTCCTCCTCCAGTTATTTATTATGCGCTTTATTTTACAAAAAAAAATCATTTGAATCTGATATTTATTAACTCCCCGGGTTGGGGAGCCGCGTGAGGGACAAGGAGCTCGCTAATAAAAATACTTGGCGAAACTCCAATCGCACAATTCATGAACCACTTCCGTGTACCCCCACCACTGGTGCGCTCATTCACGTGTGGATCGGATGAAAAAAAATACAACCGAAAAGATGAAGAATGGGAGAATAAAAAATCACGGATAGTAAATCTTGAGGGGGGAAACAAAAGAACTATTCGCCGGAAGTCTCTCGTGTTAGGTAAGCTCTGACGCATGAGCTCGTACGGAAAGGATTTTTATGAGCAGAGGTAACTTGCAATGGTGTCATGGAGTCGAGCGAGAGAAATGTTATAGTGCATCAACGGTTATTTCAAAGTTCCTTAAACTGCTATTTTCGTCCTGAAGCCTCGGAAGGGCATGAATAAAAACTTTTTGCAGATTATTTTCAACATTAGTCCGGTGACGAGAGGGCTTAGTCGAAGATGTGGTAAAGGATTTTTTTTCGAGAATTTTGTACGCTATAGATAATATTGATTCATGTTTTTGTCTAAATTTATTAACTTCCGAGATATTTCAAAAATTATCGAGGGGAAAATTATAAATTCGCCGGCTTATCGTCAGTTGCATATTAACATTAACTCCAGAAACATCCATCATTTTTTTTTATTTCAATGCGTTAAATCAAAATTCAGACATTTTTATTTAAATGAATCAAGAGCCCATCGTTTACTCCATAAATTAATTTAATGGATAATTTGTTATGGTAATTACTCCTTGGGTAATAATTTATGAGAAAAATGAATGATGAAGAGAAAGATAAATTAAAGTTGAAGTTTTGAGTTAATGAATTGAAATGTTTAGCTAATGACGTGAATTTCGGTTATTTTTTTCGCTTTTCTCGTCACAATTATTTCAATGGATGTTAATCATTAGTATTATTCAATAGCCAAACTATTTTTAATACATTATTCATGATGAAAGTTATTTTTTCAAAATCTTTTTGAAAAAAATGTGTGGATGAAGAAAAATATGAATCAGCATTTCAATTTCATCATTTGAACAAATTTCACTTCAAGCCTTCAATTAATTTCATCCACAATTTGTTATAAATATCTGTTTCTAACGAGGTAATTTGTAAATAAATGTTATAACGCAGAAAGCCGGAATTTTGAAGCTCACCTTTGAAATTAAATTTGGAGATCCAACTAATTCAGTGAATTTTCTTCTCGTGTTCTTGTTAGCGTGACGTAATACAATGAAGACACAACCCCTAAAAAATTTTATGATCCAATATAATCCGTCCCTATCAGTTCCCTCGTTCGAATTCGGTTAGTCGATGCATCCTCGAAACAACAGCTGCATCTGAACGATTTACGGTTGCTCGTCTTCCTGTTTACACGTGCGGATCTCACCGTCCCCGATTCCTCGTATCTTTTCCTGCGTTCGAACGATAAATTGTCGTGTTGTTTTTATATTTTTTCATGTTCATCCCACCGATCATAAAGCAATGCATTGTTGATTGCGAGAATCACCGCAGGCGAATGGGAAAATCTAAATTTTTTCCATTCTTTTTTTTTAATCTTCGGATTATACGAGATTTTCAGAATTGCTGGAAGCGATTGGTCCTTTTGGACGTTTCAGTCGAGAGTTATTTGATGGGTTGAATCAATTCTTTGTACGATAATGAAAAACAGAATGGATTTTGAATGAATATGAATTTGCGTGTAGTGGAGAAGTGATTGGGAATGCAGAAGAACCCCAAAGTACAAAATGCTACAAATATTTCGGAAACTAGTGGGTTGAGCGAGAAGTGTCAAATTATTTGAACGGAACAGTCACGTTCAGGTCAATCCTGAACTATCAAAGGTATCAGGAAAGCTATAAAAATATTTGAAATAAACTATTGAATTAAAACTGGTTAAATTGATTTTTTAATGAGTTTTCTAAATTTTACGCTTTTACGTAATAGAGCATATTAAATTGAGAGTTCGTTCTACCAACGCATGTAAAATATCCGGGACACTTTCCGAGTTGCGAGAAAACTCGGGGACACTCCTTCAAAATTTAGAAAAAATTAATAATGACCGGGCAAAAATATTGTCGTAATGGGAACTTGGTCAGGCTCACTTGGAAGGGCCAAAATAATTTTTTTCTCAGTGCCCAACTCCTAGAAATCTCAATCTCTAATCGACTAATTGTTGGCTTTATTCATCAGCTCCCATTCACCGCTGCCTCATTCTGAATGACTGCTTGTGCTGTTGAAGACAGATTTTGTTTCCCTGCCGCCCACCTTTATCTCCCAATTCCGGTCAATGGATTTATTGATGAATTGAAGTGTGTTTTTGATTGATTATAGGTCCACCCATGCGGTCGTTATCGGCACAATACTGTCGTTTTTATTCTGGCTAAAGAGTACAATCTGAAGAATCTGAGGACAATCCACAGGCTGGACAGGCTGACCAGTGGGATTTTATTGTTCGGTAGGACACCGAAAAAGGCTAGACAGATGGAGCATCAAATCAGAAATAGACAGGTACGTCAATTACTGCCAATTGTTAATTATTAGGAATTGTTCAAACTCAATTTCAGTTAAATGAAGGTTTTCATCATACGTTGAAGATAAACAATTAATTTTTTGCCACTAATTCTTTGGGCTCAGCGTTAATTAATAAATCTTCATGTGAACGCTGTCACTGGACTAGATCTCGACTCCGGAATTTTACCAAAACCTGCCCTTAAAATAGCCCTTCCCTCATTGTTAAACATCTGTTCATTTCCCATATTCAACTTTTTTTTAAACGCCGGCCCATTTCACGTTTGAATTTTTTTTTTCTCAACTTGTAACAGAAAAAAGAGAATTTTTCGTCGAGGACTTTTTATATATTCAATTTCCTGCTTACAATGAAAATTCATTTTAACAGAGATTTGAAATAATTTCGTGCAAGAATAAATTTAGTTTCTGCGCTAATTTAGAACACACCCGAGAGAAACAATTCTATATTATTTTTTTTATTTTCTAAGAAGAAAAAGACAAATTTCCTTTCATATAAACCCCAAATTTTCAACCAAAATAAATCGAAATGACGAGCTGAATGCGCGTAAGACTAATAAGCTACAATTTCATGCATCCACTCGTGTTATTAGCTATCCACCACTGAAAGTGCACGTGACATTTGCTGAAATTTAATTAACTGTATTTTCGTACACTTTAATTTTACGCCTGAGAATAATTTAACTGGCAGTTGTGTAAGGTGTATAAGCCAGGATCAAACTGGTTGACAAACGTAATGACTCTTAAATGATTGAACTCATCGACTTGGCGTTGCATTACCATAAGCCATCGGCTTTTCTCATTATCATACGACATTGAAGAGTTTCTGAGACATTTAATGACTTAGAAACTATCAATCTCTACTTTGTTACTTGGCAGGAGTACTTTGCCTTGAATTTCAAGTGAGAACAGTGAATTTATTATGTTTTCAAGGAAAATTCGAATTTTAATTTGATCTTCACTATCAAGTGGAGGAACTTCACTGGATAATACACGAATAAATATGCAAAATGCAAATTGATCATTACACTGATAAGCGATTTTAACGGAGTTTGTCAAGAGAATGTCATTTTTCTAGCAAGTCTCATCAGATTTGAAAATATCTCACAAGATAAAATGTGTTTTTTTACACAGGCAAAAAGACGAGAATTTTTCAAAATGAACGAAAACGATTGGAATATTTTCAGTGAAATTGTAATTTTTATTACGAAAAATTATCAAACTTTACAAATCTCTTTTGTTAATTCGCTTGTTAACGGGAAGATCTGGTTCAATTTCTCAGCCCCGTAAAATTAAGGGAATGACCCAGTGTTCTCAATTTTTAAGCGATAGAGCCTTTTGGTGTTAAAAAATAAAAAAAATATATACGCATAATAATACTCACGAATCACTTAAATTTCAAATAAGAAAAATATTGCTCCATGACTTGGAGAATTTCCGAGGATTTCCTGGAGAATCTGCTCTGGTCATTTTATTATCGGAACGATTCTCAAAATCGTTTAAACGCGTGACGCCAGATTTTTTGTAACATTTCATTCAATACTGTAAATTATCAATCTGATGATAAACGTCATAAAATCCTGTACACGACAAAAACCACTTTATTCACTTCCACCGAGGCTGTGGCGATTAATGTTTTCTAGGATCAAAGAAGTCAATGACAAATGTTCTGATATCAGCGAGAAAAAACCTGAAATTTCCCGGACAATAAAAAATCGCAATAACCAACAATCTACCGACATTGGTTAAACAAATGACCCTTAAAAAAATCGAGAATATTAAGAAAATGTCTGTATCACTTTCACCATTAGTCTAACCGCCTTGCTCTCCTCCAGGTGCACAAGCAGTATGTCTGCCGCGTGGAAGGCGCCTTCCCCGAGGAAGAAGTGGTCTGTTCGGAGGCGATCGAGGTGGTCTCCTACAAGATCGGCGTCTGCAAGGTCTCAGACAAAGGAAAGGACTGCATAACCCGCTTCAAGCGTTTATCCTACAACGGCAAGTCCTCGGTAGTCCTCTGCAAGCCGCAGACCGGAAGAATGCACCAGATCCGTGTCCACCTGCAGTACCTGGGCTACCCAGTGGTGAACGATCCCCTGTACAACCACACAGTCTTCGGCCCGGAGAAGGGCAAAGGCGGTAACATCGGCAAGACCGACGAGGAGCTCGTCAAGGATCTCATCGGCATTCACAATGCCGAGAACTGGTTGGGCATGGACGGCGATTCCGAGATGAGTCTCTTCAAGCCGAAACTGGATATGGAGGATCGCGTCTCAAATTCCAGCGGTGACAAGGACAGCAATGGCTCTCCATCGTCCACCCCGGGCTGTTCACCCGACGACGAGCAGCCCCAACAGTCGCTTCCACCCGCCCTCAAGGTCACCGTTGGCACCCAAACCGGAAGTGAACCGCCCGACTCGAGTTTCACCAATGAAAAAGTAACGGTCGATCCACACTGCTACGAGTGCAAAGTTAAATATCGTGATCCAAAACCATCAGACCTCGTTATGTATCTCCACGCGTGGCGTTATTGTGGACCTGGATGGGAGTACGAGACACCTCTCCCTGCGTGGGCTGCCAGTGACTGGAGTGGTGGGGATGATCGATAGTCAGGGGATTCTATTGTTTATCAGTCATTGTTCATTTTTACGTGTTTTACGAGGAGCCATATCTACGAGAAGACGCAGACCCTTTTTTGATATCCTACCCCGTGCCTTCCATCCGTTTGCGAGCGGTACTTCGAGACTTGGGTGACCGTTTTTTTTTTTTTTTCTAATTCTTTGTGATGTCTACCGGTTTGTGGACGTGGGCGACGGTTTTCTGCACGACGTGCGTAAAGTTCAGAGGTAGTGCAAGGAGAGAATTGAATTGTAAAAGCCCGTTTCATGAAATCCAGTCGTAATAAACGTTCGCCAATATTTAGAAAATATTATGATGCCCGTGAGAACGTCTATGATCTGTCGGAATAGTTACTGTGAGCTGTAGTGAGCTTCTCAACGGCAATAGTAGAAGTTGCCAAGTAACACACTAGCACTTGCTATGTGAAATAATTTTATGGTAAAGGTTCATACGTTGCAGAGAAAAGGTTACTATGCTGGCTTCCTATGTTCCATGAGTTGTTCGGTAAGCAAAAAATTAATTATAACGAGTAATTATTTCGACGAATACGACAACGTCCCCCATGAGCATTATAATTACTGCCAAATCTAACATAAACTGATCGTCCGCGGTTGTGGTTACTGAGCGCCATTCTCAAGATCTCCAGGTAAGGTCAGTCGAAATAGTATATTACGCAACAAGTGCGAGAAGAGGGCTCCACCGCTCGTGCGGAATCTCGTGCTGGCCGCACGAGTTGCGTATACTACTTTATATCATAATTGTGTATTTTAAGAGAGAGAGAGAAAGAGAGAGAGGGGGGGGGTGTCTCCCATGAATGGAAAACCAAACCACAATAGAAAAAAAAAGTTTAAATGAAAATATCGAACAATTAGGGGAATATTTTTAGTTTCAATTATCATACGTCTCAGATGAACTTATCCTTCAAACTTTGGCTACTCGCCTACGGTTCGTAAACCCCCCACACGTTAAAACGGAAGTGCCCCCATGTGTTGAAATATACTATTTTGTGTCGTTATAGTGACAGATTCTGTAGCTAAAATCAATTTTACTATTTAATTCTTTCCTTGTGGGCAATAGATATTTTGGGCAACCTTAGAACGTAGGGAGAAGCGAGAGGGAACGGGGAAAAATCGGAAGGAGAAGAAAAAGGAGAGAATTCCGCGAAAAAATATAAAATACATGAATAGGAATCTATTGCGACGAAAGGAGAATTATCGAGCATAAATCTTCGACGTTAACTTTACACCTGACCTCGAACCGACCGCGCTGGTGCACAAAAGTAATGACTTTATCGCCACTATCGCCTCCGACTGTGCAGCCGGTAGATATCACAAATAGTGTGTTATGGGTGCTTGCGGAAAATTCATTCTTTGCGCACTTGTAACACAAAATAGATTTTTTTGGGATTTGGGGAGTAGGGAAGTGGTGAAGTGGGGATGGGGATGAGGGGGAGAGATGGTAAAACCAAATGAGCTGACTTTTTTTATTTCTTTGTGGGTAGAGGAATAAAATATTTAAGTGTCCTCATGACGAATTGACTCAAATTTTGGTTCGCATATAAATAATATGTATACAATCGTAGCTCAATGAGGGTTTGAGGAATAGACATTTTTCAAAAATAAGAAATAAATTGCAACTGAAAGGACTAGAGCCTTTTACCACTAGATTATTTTGAGAATATCTTGGAGGAGGAGAATTTAGCGGAGTTTTTTGGGGAATTTCGAACAGAACTATAAGACAAATTCCAATGCTTTTGTGGAAATTACTATACTCATTGGATTTATCATTGGAGTTTTTTTTCAGAGTTAATACACGACTTACTAGAAGTGAAGGATTATTTGAACGGTTATTAAAACTTTCTGTGCGGTTAGTTTCCGAGAGATTTTGGGCTCTTCGAATCTGACCACTTCACTGCGGACTTTTGTTTTTACAGATTCTTTGTATATAATAAAACCAGTTGAAAATTTTAATTATGGTTCCGAACGGTTTTGTGGGTTTACATAGAAGTGAAAATATGATTGAATATATTTCATGGAGACAAATTCAGGAATCTCTGGTTCTCCATTTTTATAACCGACATATTCTTCATAAATTCATTTTTAGTCAAAACATTTCCCGCAAGAATTATTACAATTTAATGACTTAATTGATTAATTTAAGGAGAAAATGTCAGAGGTCTCCCTCTGTGTGATATCATTTTCTAAATTCATTATTTCGAAAATAAGTCACGAAGGGATGAATTGGCATTTTCAATTTCACCGAATTTGCAAGAATAATCAGAAAATGGAAGAGGAACATATGAAATCCGCTGAAATATTCTACCATATCACTCGTTACATTATCTTTTTATTTCCTACAATTTTTTAGATCCCCAATTCCCGTGTGTTCAAGACAATTCACCAACAATGTGGAGAGTAATTCACTAGTGAAATGGTGAAACAAGTTAAATCCGTTTAATATCTCCATATATAATATAAATCGGATAGCAGAATTTTCATGATACCCTTTTTAAGCGCAGGATTGTAGCTACAAAAGAGGTATTTATAAAGATGATGCTGACTCCCGTCCCTTCTGGATTATTCAGCAAAAAACCACTCCCGTCTGCCACTTCACTGCAGAATTGATGAATTTAATCCTTACATTTATCATTTGATTATGGTCAACCAAGAACGGAGGCTTCAATGACGACATTTATTATAGTAGCTTCCGGTCCCCGGAATGGTGGGACCAATCACTCGCGCGTCGTAGCGTTGCTTCTCTTCCGATGAATAAGTAAACGACGAGTCGATGGAACGAACGCGTAACGAGCAAGATTCTTTTCGGAATTGTCCGCAAAAAAATCATTTTTTATTCAACCAATTAGCTCTCTGAAAATTCAAAAGCTCCCGTTTAATCCGAATAAAAAGGAAATATATTTGAATTTCAGACAGATATCAAAGTTGTTTGAACACCTCTTCATCTAAAGTTGGCATATATTTTCAGCATATTTAAACACTATTTAATATCTTAAAAAATGTCTACACCGAGAAAAAATATTTTTTTTCCCCCAATATTTATTTTCTTGAGAGAACCATTTCATCTCTCGTAGCCGTATACCCGAAGCGTTCATATTCGATTCTCCAGATGAGAATATATTCCTGAATCGAAAATATCTATGAACTCGATTCGGTTCTACGGATGGTCTCAATACGGAAATAAATATTCTCAATTCAGGAATAAATAATGCGGATAGTTATTTTCATCAATCGAAGACTTTTGAATTTTACAATAGTACCTCCCGAATAGTTAACATCATTTCTCATTAATCGTTAGGTATAGTCAGTTTCATTACTGCGGAATAATCATTTTTATTTTATCATTTTTGCAAAGTCATTCGACGATATTATTTCATTGTATTTTGCAGTCAAATCAAATGCTCGTTCCAGTTATCGTCGACTTTGTTCAGGTAGCAAAGATCTGTTAGCTCGAATTGCAAAATAGAGAGACGTCTATTTTTATAGGCCGATTATACAGAAAGAATGAGGATTCATGAGACACGGTGCGTACCAACAAATCATCGAATTCCGTGGTGGAGTGGTAATTTATTAGAAATATATCTGAAACTAGTGGATTTAGAAGTAATTTTCACAAAACTTTCTACGGGAAAAAAATTGTCTCATCTCGCTCTTGAGATGCTCCGTTGTTGAAGTATATAAACTCTCAAGTATGAATAATTTCCTCAGATAAAAGAGAAATGTAACTGTAAAATATTTACTAACTACTTGCTTTGAGGAAATCATTTCAATAATTCAATTTTCTTTAATGTGACAAATATTTGAAGTTCATAAAATTAATTTAGAGCACTAATTAAAACATTGGCATTAAACCCTTACCAATTGCCATTAAATTAAAGGAATATATATTTTTTAAATAGCCTCATTGAAATTTAGTTGAATAATTCGAGAAATTGGCAGCAGACCAATTATTGGATTTATTAAAAAAATTCAAAGGAAATAGTGGGCTCGATAAAATTCTCCGTGAAAAATTGCAAATTCCTTCTGCTCCCACTAATTCCAGATATATTAATGATTAACTTGCCATATTACTCACATCGCATTAATTTTCTGTACCACTTCACTACCGAATCAATTACAAAAAATAACTAAAATAAAAAAAAATATCCAACCAATGAAGCACGACCGTGCCAACTTGGGGAGCATCCGTGAGCTTTAAATCATATCGTCAAAAAGTGATAAAAATATTTGGTAATGTCAGTCATAAACAAAACAAAAAGAAAAACTTAAAAATAATCGAATCCTATATATTATTTTCATCGAGAACCCACAGGTTGTATGTCACGCATCCTCGACAACTCAATTGTACGAGTCCGCGATGCGTGTCAAAGTCTAATACTTCTTTCATCAAAAAAAAGAAAAAAAATAGAATAAAAAGCGCCGGATTGGAGAATATTATTTTATTACTCGATCACGCATGTCTCCGAATTGGCCTTAGTGTTGTATATCGAGAGCGTGGCTCAACGCGAGACGAAAACATATTAGAAAAAAATTACCTTTATAGTAAGAGGATTAAGATATTAAATGGCAAAACCAACGGACCTACCATAAAAGACAGTTTGTGCGCTTACTAACAAGACAAAAAATCGATTCAGTAGTGAAGTGGGTTCTTGGGGATGTTTATGAGTGGAAATATGGAAATTTTTATTGTAATATTTTTTAGAAATCTCATTTTGTTTATTCTTCGAAGATTCCAAGTTGTTAAGAAAAAAAAATCAAGAGGGTTTGACGAAAATCGAGACAATTCGCAAGCTTTAAATACAAATAAGACAGAAATTTTATAATTCACTTGAATTATATTGTTTAAAAGTAACTAGTGAAAATCAAAATGATCTGAATTTGCTACGATTTATCGGGGAATTATTGACCAAAAGTATATTCAGTTCAGTTCCTGTTGAACTCCTCATAATGTGATCTAAAAATTTTAGGAGAGATTTCAATAAAAATGTGACTTATCGAAACCCATCGAAATTTCCTACGGAAAATTCAGACGGAAATTGGCACATCGAGAGATTCAGTATACAAAACCACCAGTTCTTGCTGAGTATCTCCTGTCCTACGCGAATTTTAATTTTGCCTAGATCAAACAAAAAAAAAGACGTAGTAAATTAGGAAAACAATGATTTCTTGTAAAACGTCTTGAGAGTGAAGCGAGATTACCGAAATGAAAAGGAACAATCTTTTTGGAGAACTGTTTCAAAAAACACAAAAAAAATGCAGAACCATTACTTTGAGAAGTACCGTCGGATCAATGAGAGAAATACGAATTGTTGGCCCAACAAAAAGTAAAAATTTTCCTTCGATCCTGACAGTCAAAATCGTAGTCCGGAAATGCGCTCATCCTATTCCACCACTTCACTACTGAACTTAATAAAAAATACTGATAAATTCCCCCTGAATTTATCGTATCATGTAACCGCTACATTAATGTATGTAAAGATAAGATAAATAAAAACTAACGTTTATTGATGATAATAAAGTAAATTAAATGAAGGAAAAATACAAAAAAAAATATATGATGAAAGAAGAACTGCAGCAGAAGTACGAAAAAAGGTCAGCAGTGACAGATTTAGTGGCTCGAGGGAGGAAAATAATAGCGAGTAAAAATCTTAATGATGACAAAATGCAGAATCCTGTCTGTGAATCAAGCGAGCGCTTTTGTATATATTATATATATATTGTATACGCACATTGTAATGACGTATTATCGTATATCGTAAACGGATCGTTAGCGTTCGTGAGTAAAAAAAAACCATTTTGTGGAGGTGGAGAAGTGAATAAAAATTCTTGTATAATGAACGAATAAATGCTAATTATCGTTCGGTAAATTGCCACTTTGTCGTATTCTGTATGTACATATTTTTACCTATCCCCCTTTTTTTCGGATTAATCAATGGTGGTATGGAAATATGGAGGGAAAAGTGGCGGTTGCAGTGGTGGGAAGATCGGTGGCGATAAATCGAGTGTAAGAGGCCCGTTAACCCAGAAAAATAGAAGGAGCTATTGGACTATGAATTCTTCAGGAGTCATAATTTTTAGCAGGTAAGGAGAAGCGGTAGACCATTGCACTGGTACTTTGTGAGGCTCGTGGAAAAGGGAGTGAGTGAGTAATGATTTTTTGGTGTGGAAAAACACATGCTTCAATGAATTCATTATTCGCCATCAATCATTCAATACGTCAACATCATTTTTCATCTTCAATTTGCATGTTGTCAATATTTTTTTGGGCTGACTAAGCGAATTCTTTAAATCAAATGATCAAATACTTTCGCAGTTTAATGTTTTCCAAATAGGATGATTTTATTCTCTTCGCAGGCGGAAACTAGCCAAAAAATGATGATTGAAATGATTATGGTATGCTTTGGGATTGAAAAGTAATCATTTAATTTTAGGCACGGATAATCGATCTTCAACGCATTAAAAATTACAGTCTAATAGTCCAAGACTTCAAATTCATCTCTAGATTAAATTATATGGTGAAAATGATAAAGATTGATATAAATTTTTTAGAGATTAACCAATTAAAGTCTCTTCATAATTAATTCCTTCTTGATTTTTGTCACTTCTTCCTATTGAAAGCGGCTTGTAAATTCATAAATATGGTAATGCTTTGATAAATAAATAATGAGTTTCTTCAGAAATAATCATTTTTAGCAGGTACATACAGTGGGGAATATTTTCCTGACGTGGAAACATATTTGGTATTCAAAATTTATTCAAATGAAAAATGCATTTCATGACTTTTCATTCTGAAAATCCCTTATTTTCACATTGAATGAATAATTGACAGAAATTCAAGAATAGAAATGGCGTTCACTCTATACATGAAGGAAATTTCCATAGATCCCATAATTTGTTCACTAATTATTTCGATAATGACGGATGTAAAGAAAAATACAAGCCAAAATCTTCCACCACAATCTCCAATAAATAACGATAATTATCTCGATCGACGTTCCAAAAGACCGAGTCCCACCACTTCCGTTCTGTCTCCACTTTCCCACTGCCGTCATAAAAGAAAAACCTGGAAATAACTGGTAAAGTGTAATGAATAATGCAGCAAGAATTACCTCTGGAAAATCAATGGATTTGGGGGGAATAAATTGACTATATGATTTATTCATTTATTTTTATTAACAACTTCCTTATCAGGATTTACACGACTTGAAAATTCTGATTCTATCGCGTCGATTTATCTATGTACACGTGAAATAAATCTCACCTCGACTGCGGGGGGAATAATTTAAACATTCTTTTTTTTACGAGAAATTAATTGAAGATTGTTTATGGTTGAGAGTTTGTAAAAAGTTCTAGGAGTGGTTTAGTTGCAGGCGCGTTGTTTGAAGGTTTGGATTCTCTCTTCAATGACGGGTCTGAAGTGACGGATTAGACCTTGTACAGGCCAGGCTGCACCATCTGCTAGGGCGCAGATAGTGTGAAGTTCGATCTGCTTCGTCAGCTCCCACAACATGTCTATCTCGTGCTCCTCCGCGTTACCCTCGACAAATCTTGAAAACATTTTTTCCAATAATCATCATAAGTTTCTAGTGCAGCGATGCAAGGATATACTTCACGTGCATGCATATTACTTGGGAAATAATATATATTAAGGAGGCCTCACCATTTTTTTCAATTACCAAAGGTTCAATGAAGAATTCTGGATTTTCTTTCAATTTCTTTTTTATGTAAAAAAAGTGTCACTTGTGAAGAGGATTCGCAGGATTCTCACTTCACTACTCAAGCAAATCGGTTAATCGACGAAGGAAAATCGGACTTAGTACAATCAGTTCTTACTTTCAATTCAACCACTAAAACTACCAAAAATTGTAGTGACGGTTTTTCTAACATAAAAATATATTTTGATTACTCCAATTGGAAATATTGCATCTCCAACCCCCCCAATAACTTCTGAGTTTTTCCCTCGATCCAATAATACTTCTAGAATCGTCCGAAGTTTCACCGGACTTGAAATTTATGCAAAACGTACTTTTCTGAACAAACTGAAACACTCTAGTTTGCAGAACAATAAAATTAGCATGAATACTTCCCTCTGCAAGCCGAAACCATAGAATTCCTCTCAATTACCTAATTGTCATCCCTCAACTCTCGAATAATTTAATTAGACGACACGACATTGGAAATTTTCCAAAATTACAGTTTAACCGAGGTATTACATTAATGAAACAGAGTAGATGGGAGGGTCGCGTGCTAGACCCGAACACGCTTATCTTAGACAAATTAACTTACCGGCTCATTATTTTGTACATCCAACCTATGCCCTCGCGGCAAGGAGTGCATTGACCACACGACTCGTGTTTGTAGAAGCTGATGAGGCGAGCGATCGCCTTGATTACGTCCGTCTGTTTGTTCATCACGATAACAGCAGCCGTACCGAACGAGCTCTGCACCCTGACGAGGTCATCGAAATCCATGAGCACTGTGTCGCAAGTACTGGAAGAATAGGAGATGAAGAGATCAGTGAGACAAGGTTTCACGAGGAGTTGAGACATTGGTTCATAAGACAAATGGATTAACAAATTATCTTCGGATGGGTGAATTTTAGGGACAAACGTTAAGAATTTTTGTGTGGGTTTTGTGTGAATTTTTACGTAAAAAAATTCGCTGTTAATTGGTGAGTTTTATCGGTCGTAAATCATCAGTTCGATATTACTACTTTTGAAATAATCAATGACAAGTTCAGAATGAGAAAAGGTCAGAGAATCTGCTGTGCAGAGTAGCTTAATATTTAAAGAAGAATGTTATACCATATTTTCTAAAATTAAGAAATTTGATATTGAATGACATTTTTGTAAAGTCTCAGTAGCGGTGGATTATTTCAGTGCTCAATAATTGGGCTGCCTGACCTAGTTCTAAGGATATTCTGGAAAAAATGTAATCGAATTTCGTAGTTATCAACCACGATTCCACTATTAAAATATATATATTCCTGCATTATATTCGGCAAGGTCGACGAAATTGGATGTCTAAAACTTTCCTGAACTACATAAATCCCCCAAAAAATCTTTTAATCTTTAAAAGTCCAACGAAATTACGAAACAAAGGTGGTTAAAAAATTGGGAAGCGTTGCTCTAAAAACTCGTTCCCCAGAGTTGTGTCTCGAAATTACCAAGACAATGTACAAATTAAGATGTCGTTTTTTTTTTTGAATGAAAAATATGGCCTTGGAGCAACAGTGTGTCTAGCCACCGGTTAATATTGCAACTGCAATTCCCGGAGAAAGTAGAAACCCCCAAGAAAATCCAAACTCAGCCCCCCCACCTCAGATTATCACCTCCATTAAGAATTAACCTGTCAATTCCACTGGCTGGTAATTACTTCCCAGTCTCCTTAAAGTATCCCCTAATAATTAACAACCTTTTTGGAATGATGGGAGTGGAGGATCCACCGGGAATAACACCGAGAAGATTGTCCCAGCCCCCAATTACACCACCGGCGTGTCTCTCAATGAGTTCCTTCAGTGGTATCGACATCTCCTCCTCCACCGTGCATGGATTGTTTACGTGACCTGAGATGTTGAATAGTTTCGTACCGTGATTACGAGGCCGACCGAAGCCAGCGAACCAGGTACCTCCACGACGACAAATTGTCTGTAATGGGATAGGATTACTATTAGATTATTAAATCCAATTACCTCATCCAAAGCTACGGAAAAAGGCCATAAAATTGTGGCTTGATCAGCCATAAAATGGATGAAGACATTATTCGTTAGCCATTACCCAGTTAAATATTTTTGTCTGAACTTTCCTCTAGTTACCGGGAATTTTTAGTAGATTTAAAGTAACGCTACCCCTCGACCAGGCTAACTACACTTGTAACACTTTCAGTTAAATAGAAATAGAAATCCTGCTGTAAATGAAGCCTGATTGAGAGATTTTGCAAAGACTTATCAATTTTAGGGAGTTTTCTCTCAAAAGATGATTCATCCACGCCAGTACCCTAGTCTTGGACTTTTCCCTGACATTTTCAGGCTTTAAAATTCCGCGACAACTGTCGATTTTCCACACTTCCCAAACAACTAAACACTCTGTTTACCCCTGCTATAAAAATCGTTACTCAAACTAATGAACTTACCGGTGCCACAGCAACAGTTTCCACATTAGTAACAGTAGTGGGGCAGCCAAAGAGGCCCACATCAGCAGGGAAAGGTGGCTTGAGCCTGGGTTTTCCCTGTTTACCCTCGATACTCTCAATCAATGCAGTCTCCTCTCCGCAGATGTAAGCACCAGCTCCGCGTTGGACAAAAATATCAAAATCATATCCCGCGCTGCAGGCATTTTTGCCAATTAAGCCAGCTTGATAAGCCTCAGCAATGGCAACCTGCATGTTCGATGCCTCATTATAGAACTCTCCACGAATGTAAATGTAGGCTGCACAAGCCCCCATGGCACGTCCAGCGATTAAACAACCCTCGACAAGTTTATGTGGATCGTGACGCATAATTTCACGATCCTTGCACGTGCCTGGCTCACCCTCGTCAGCATTGACGACCAGATACTTGGGCCTGCCGTCCGATGGCTTTTGCATAAATGACCATTTCATTCCAGATGGAAATCCAGCACCACCACGCCCACGTAGACCCGATACTTTGATCTCATTTATTATCCAGTCTGATCCTTTGTCGAGAATTGCCTTAGTTTTGTACCAGTCACCTCGTTTCAGGGCACCCTTCAGCCTCCAGTCATGTCGGCCATAGAGATTCGTGAAAATGCGGTCTTGATCGTTCAATGGACTTCCACATTTCTATTTGAGGTGGAGAAAAATTATTTCCACGAGCTCTATTAAAACTTGAAAATTAACTCGTCTATCTTAACGTTAATATCAAAACTGGTACACCAATTTATTTCAATTATATTCTTAATAAACATCTCAACAACTATTGCAACCTCGATAGTCTATAGCCGGTAAAAAAAGATTGATGAACTATTTAATTCAATTCTACGTCATCTCCAGGTAAAATTGGAAACCTTCAAAATGCGACAGAGACAAAACTTTTATTCCCTATCGGAGAAAAAATTTTACACTGAAAAAAAGGCCTGCAAACATTTTATAATTGTTCCACGACGAGAATGATTTGATTACGACAAAAAAAGGATTTATGGGGAATAGATAATGAGATTCCGTTTAAATCGACTGATTATTTTTAGGATATTTCCAAAATGACTGGGTTTATTAGTAAATATCAATCCCAAAGTGTCGAAGATATCCCTCCAGTAAATTATGATTATTATTAGGTTGTCTGTGAATTGGTGATTCATGTCTTTCCACCCGTTCAATACTGAAGGACGAATATTCCTATTGCCTAGTCTATTTCTATTACAACTACGTAGTTTCCCTCAGACGAATAGTATTGATTTGAGGAGTTACAGACGATCATATTGTACGGTTGAATCCTCCAACTGACGTCTGCATTTTCCTCGCAAAGTATTTTACTACTCGATAATTGTAATTGATATTCCAAAATTTTTGTACCTTTCCTTCTGGTGCGGCATCAGCAAACTTCCTGGCCTGTTGGGTCGTCAACACTGGCCCCAGGCACTCTATAACACCAACAATCCAATTATATAAGCCTCCAACAGCGAAAATACCCAATGAATTTCCGTGAAAAGCCACTCAATCGACTCGTCAACATCTAGTGTTCAAGCCTTGATCAATGCTATCAATAATTTAACTAATAAGACACCTAAACTTACTCAATTGTCGTCCTGATACTAAGACGCAGCGAGTTATGACACCCGCCATCTTGCCCCACTGACGTTTTTTAACAGACGGCACCGATTGTACTTCCACGACTGTACATATTCTTCGATGTACATAGACTTGTGAATATTGAGGTGGAGTAACTATACGCGGGTAAAACTGTACGACAGGAAAACAATTGTATAATCTGATAACTCTTCACACATCTGCTGCCGGTACAGTAGAAAGCAGTCTCGTGATATTTACAGTCGACATAGATGAAGAAAAAGGCGATAAACCAAAGTTGAGGCTCATGGAGATGCCCAAATCTTGTTTTTTTAAAGGAAGATGAGCCCTGTTTTGTTTTTTTTGGCGATTTTTAAACAATGAAATTTACGAGGTACGATTGAGGATCAAGTTCGGAAGATCAATTTCATTGGATTCCTGCGGATCATTTTCGATGCCTCCTCTACCGACACCTTTTGACCGACAGCAGAGGTGTGGGCAGACTTGACTATGTACAACTGATTTCTTGTACATGTTTACTCGTGTTTACTCAATTGTCGCAAGTTTATTCATAGCTGAGAATAACCAGTCGTGGGAGCGACAACGGAGCCCCTCCGAGCCCCGGGTGTCGCCGTCACGCGCAACCTTCATATCCATCCGAGTAAGAGAGATGGGGCGCCAACGTGAAACGTGGAACTTGTCTCTGGTCTTTCATCGTGAATTGACAATAAACATTCACAAATAAACCCCCTGAAAATTGTGTTCTGGTGTTGTGATGTGTTAAATGTTCAAGTGAATAATAAAACCCTAAAATGTCATCAAGGAGGAGCAAAGGGGGGCTCATTGCCAAAGTTAATTTTCCCCTTTACAGCATTCAAATGCTCACCAGCAGACACATACTGGTGGGTGGTGGTGGAGGATCCTCGAAAACTGGTGTTGCAAATGGATTTGTAAGTTCCAAATTATTTTTCCTTGAAAAAACGCAACTCTGAGGAATATATTCATGATTGTTATCTATTTATTTCATGACGTCTTGAGGTTATGTTTTGTCAGTAATTTCGATAGTCCTCTACTTCTTTGTAAATATAAACTAGACAATCTAAGGAGTGTTGAATAAGTGAAATGAATACGTCTGTTAATTTGTCATACAACGGGCAGGAAACTACTTCTGTTGAAAGAGATTTAGTTGATATAAAAACGTATTCTCTTAGTAATTTTCAAAGTCGTTGAGTCTGTTGCCAAACTTATTTTATTCTCAGACTGAGAGCAAGTCTTCCAACGGGATCATATTTTGTTATGTCCTTTGTTATTTTATATCACGTCTTCAATGTAATTGTTTATGACAATTTATATTTTCATTGCCTGATTACTCATTATGCCCAGTTGAGAAATGATTGTTTCTATTGCATGACAAATACTTTCATTACCAATTCAAGTGTTTAGACAGTTAACCATAAGTATTCAGCTCTTTGTACAAGATATTACGTCATCAAGGTTCTAAAGCAAAAGAAAAATATCTTTATCTATCGCAAATTGTATGAATTTATAAGATGAATGTAATTTTTGGTCATGATCACTTGTAACAATTGTCTTGTGACAGGGAAATTAAATTCTCTTGAAATACCTTTCTTTCTTTTTAGTTTCGTTACGTCAGAACAAAATAATTCAGTAGATCGCCTTATTTTTTAAATGAAGTCAAATGGTTTTTATTTGTTTGTTTTAGTCTAATATTTTTTTATGTTCAAGTCTGACAAAAGAATTATATATTTTTTATCAAGTAAATTTATTTTGAATAAAGAAAAGTTTGTATTGGGCTTGCCTCAGGAAATCTTTGAGCTGTCACACGATGGCTGGCAGTTCACAGCTGAAGAGGTGACGAGACACGAGACAGGGCCGAGTGTCGTAATGAACTGCGCGTGCAGCAGTGACGAGAAGAAGACGTACCTAGTGGCTGGCCAGGAGAGTCACTGTCAATTGTACGATGTGACCTCGAGGGTGGTTACCCTGGAGAACGGCGAGATCCTCAAGGGCACCAGTGCCAGCACCATCAACAAGGAGAATTTGAGGCAGAGGAGGAAGAGCGAGAGAAGCGAAGAGATCAATGGGGAGAGAGTAGAGGAGATAAAGAATAACAATTCTAACGTCAAACACAAGAAACTCCAGCTTATTCTCAAACCTTCCACTAGTATTCAGACAGATTTCAGGTGAGTTCTGACTCATTTGAATGTCTTGAAAGAATTTTCGGGGAGATTGACAAAGGCAATCATGCTGAATCATTTGGACTGTTGAACTTGCTTGCGTGCGAATTTATTTAAGATTCTCCTTCCGGAGTTTGCCTTTTGGAATTTCTAGTTATTTTTATTTTACTTGAAAAGGAGATCTGAAATAATTCTCAACAAATTAATCGATAAATCAACTGTCAATACCCTACATAAATTCCAATTGAATCTCCTTATTTACCATTTTCGAATGAAACTCGCCAATTGTCAATAAATTCCCAGTGAATTAAGCCTCACATGAATAAATGGATTTTTCAGTGACTCAGAGCCCATTCAAAGGATAGTCCGAATAAGTCCAAATGGCAAAGTAATGGCAACTGGTGGTCTGGATGGTGTGATCAGGCTCTGGAAGTTTCCCCATCTGACAAAAATCCATGACCTGGAAGCGCACACAAAGGAAATAGACGACATTGACTTTAGCCAGGACGGAACTCTCGTAGCCTCGATAGCGAAAGACAGTCGGGCCATCGTCTGGGACGTTGCCAAAGGCACCAAGAGCCAGGAGCTCTCCTGGACGCCCCCTGGAGGTGGCAAATATATGTACAAACGCCTTCGGTTTAGAATTCCCATCGACAAAAAGTCTAAAGCCCAGTTGTTTATTTTATCGAACTCAACTGTCTCGAAGAATCCTAGTTATTTACAACTCTGGGACTTGGAGCAGGGCTGCATTGTCAGGTCCACGTCCTTTCGGGAAACATTGTCAGCTATAGCAGTGTCCGATGATGGGAAATTCGTTGCTGTGGGGACAATGTTCTCGGGGAGTGTCGATATATTCGTTGCATTTAGTTTACAAAGGGTTCTGCATGTACCTGGGGCACACAGCATGTTCGTCACTGGACTTGAGTTCATTCCTTCGAAGATGGAGGGACCACCAATTACTAGTAATGCAGAGGCTGCTGTTGTCAGTATATCCGTGGATAACAGAATTTGTATTCACAGCATTCCATACAGACGTGAGTTCATTTTTCGTTATTACAATTTTTATTAAATGATTACAAATTCCATCGAGAGGAATCCGTTGTGGTCTTGAATAATTCGGATTCTTTTTGTTGTTCACATTTTTTTATCTAAAGAATTAGAGGAATAATTAAGGTGAACTGAGGAGAGGATTATTTTTTAAATAATTTATTAGTATTGGGTTGCTCTGAGATCAATTGGAAATTTTCGATTTGAATTGTCCATTCGATTTGTTGGGCATGGCGCAGTGTAATTATTTAATTATGCCTTTTTTGATACATTAAATCAATTAAATGAGTAACGAATTAGATTCTGAAAGGTATTTCAATCTCATCTAATCCAATGATTTGTAATTTTTTTTTCCAGATACACTACCCTTCTGGCTGGTAATAATATTCATCATACTCAGCATCTGTGGTGCATTTACCCTCTGCAGTTACATGGGTATATGACCCGGGTTATTCAACACAGAATTAGTTAATGTTCGTTTTACCGCGTCTAAATTATATTTTATCGAGTAAAAAAGGAAGAAAAATCCTTGAGAAATCTACTTCACGCGCACGAATGTAGATTGCAAGAACAAGTGATCTCTGCTGTGGATAGAAAATTTTTGTGCGAGTGTGCACGATAGAAATCTGGTGTAAATGCCTCTGAATGGATTTTTTTTTGTTGAATGGAGGGGCTCGTGGATGTGAGAACAGTCTCCTGCAGGGGTGAAGGGGATATATGCACCTTGCCAGCAATACTTTCATAGGTAATTGTATAAAATTAATTCTCGTTCGCAGTACGTAATTTCCTTGTTAATTGATTTTGTTTATTTCTCGTCGTTTTTTTTGCTCATGTATTATTTTATCGTGTAACTATTACAGTTCCTTGTCTGGTTAGTGTCGTTTTCATTTTAAGGGAAATTTTCTTAATAAATTATTTTGTCTTACTTTCGCTCAAATTTGTTTTCAGTTTAAAATTTCTTGGATTTGTTATTCAATGGAATGGAAGCGGAAATTATACGGAACAACTCATGGAATAATTGATAATTTAATTAATTCATTTGGTCGAGAAATGGAATTGTTGACACAAATTCATTAAGAGACCATTTCGAGAAGAATTTTCTGAACAAAAAAATAATTTTTTGGCAATTTTCGCCCCACATTACTCTAGGAAGATAGTTTAATTTGCAATAGGTAATGGTATTATTTCCGTCGCACATAGAATCTTTCTTAACTACTTAATTATTTAAGAATTCTGTTGTTCAGGGGAAAATGCCGAAAAATTTAATTTGCAGATCATAAAATGCCTGTTCAGAATGATTTCTTAGAGATTTTCCTTTAGTCCCAATGTACAATTTTTCCATTAATTTATTCATTCCATTCAATTGAATAAAACCAGCTGTTGTCATTTCTTCGGGTCTTATTTATTTAGCACAAGCGAATCGAATGGACGGAGATTTATGGAAAATGTCAGAAGCCTCTGGATAGTGAAATAAAGATTTAGGATTAAATTTAGTTGCATCACTGTCGATATAAAATATTTTTCTCTGCTACCGGTGCTAGTTCTCTCGTTTCTCTCAATCACTTTTTTGTGATTGTTGCACATGAATTGTTCAAGTGAACACATTCATTCCTATGTGAAAACTGTGAGTTTAGTGACGTCAATAAATTTTTCCGCTCGTTCTGGGTACCACGCTGAGGATTAAATTGCTATTTAAACCTGGAAGAAATATTTCTTCGATTGGGTAGGATTTTCTAATGTCGATCAAATAGTTTCAACGTTGGAGTGACCAATTTCAGGGAAATTGCAAAGTTTATCAGAATTATTTACGTCTACCGCGGAAAATACAGCCCTAATGCGTTAATACCGATCAACAACAACTTAAATATAAAATTTTCGGAGTACAATCTCGTCTTTACACAGTTTTTTCTGTGACCACTGCTTTTCTTGGTAATCCCAGCTGGCGATTCCCGAAAAATCAATTAAGATTGTTAAATGAACGACGATTATTTTGCCAAAAAATGTCAATACGTTTTCTCGACGATCCTTTCGCCAAAGAAAATATTCTTGATATTGTTTAAAGGTCTTATTTAGTTCTCGAGATCATTCAACAAATTATTGATGATGTAGACCAAGTGTTTTATCTGCATAATAATTTGGTCACTGCCTAAACGCGTTACTTCTCGAGATAAATCGGTAATTACTGAGTGATAATGAAACACTTCGAATTCTTAATTAGGTAATCACCTCGTCAACGAGTGATTTGAAGAGAAAATAGCGATCGATTTCTTACGGTAAATTCCTGCGTCTACAAAAACGCTCTCTTGATTGACATTTTCTCCTGCGAGCACTAGTTCCCGAGGTAATTGAACTATTAGTGAGTGGTAAAATGATGCGAGTGAAGCATAAAATCTTTAATTGTTAATTAGGAAATTAGCTCGTTAATGAGTGGTTTCGAGAGAAAATATCGGAAGACATTCTCCTAGATCAGCAGTTCATGAGATGATTGAATTATTACTGAGGAAGAAATTCAAAATATTCAAGTTGGGGACATCAAAATCATTAATTTTTTATTGGGTCATTACTTTACAATTGAGTAAGTTAAGAGAAAACATTAAAAGACAATTTCGTTGCAAATTTCTTCATTGTCAAAATGAACACTCAATGGATAATAAACATTTCCTCATTCACTAAAAAAAAAATCCTTCAAGGAAAAACATTGACGTCAATAAAAACTATGTAGAAAGTTGCGTGCGAGTATAAAATCAGCCTTTGTTAACTAATAAAAAAAAACTATAAATTATGTAATATGAGAACGAGTGCGAAAATGTAATAAAAAGAAATTATCGGCGAAACATTGAAACTCGAATGGCTTTTTCCCACTCTTAAGAATCCTTGAAAATTGGACGTTCTTCCGTGTTTTTTTTTCTGTCTCGTTGAATTTTTTTTTTTAATATTTGTTGTTGAACATCCATTGTAGGCTCAATTGGCGTTGCTCTAGAGAGCAATTTGTAATTATTTTATTATGTCATCTCTTCGGCATCATTATTTATCAATAAGCTACATGTCACACTTTCATGCATGAAAAATGTGGTCCTTAGGTTCTAAAATTCAAATTAAGATCTAAAAAAAAGTATACACGTCCTTTATTAGATTACCGGATGTCCCTGAATCTATAATTTGATTTATGCCAAACGGCGAGGAATCAACTGAGATGAAGAATTCATTTCTAATCAAACTCTTTCCTATCCAACAAAATTGTAATTTAAATGAGAGAAGATTCAGATAAAACTCCTCTCTCAAACAAATCGAGGAACGTAGTGATCTCTGTTCTTCTTATCTTATTCCAATGTGTTCAGTTGATCGATAAATCACGAATAAAGTGCCGCTGGGGCCTTCGGAATTGAGGCGATTCGTCCAAATGTATATGCATAGTCTGTATGTGGAGAAGGTGGAGAGAAGGAATGTCGTCCGAAATCGAAAGGGACCCCTCCGGTTACAACTGACATTTTCACCGATGGCTTCTTCTCTCGATGTCTCTCGTATTTCCAGAGATAAGTTTCAAGGCTCCGAGGAGAAAGGATGAAAGTGAAAAAATGGAATGGACTCCAGCTGTGGATGAAAATATTTTTCTGGAGGTGCGGGTAAAAGGAATATTTCATCGGAAAGATACCAAAATGAGACCTCAACACTTGTTTTTCTCATAGACTCAGATTGTCTTGACTTTTGTTTTTCTAGAACTCATTAATTCCCGAGACATTCACGAAATAATTTGTTGACTCTCCCGTTGATTGTGAACTTTCACTTGATTAATGTCGGATTATCTCGGTAATGAACAGCTTTAACAGAAAATGTCAGAAAACATTGTTTATAGAGAATTTCATCAACTGTAAAAAAGGTCTAAACAGTGTTTTCATTATCTCTCATAGATTTTCCGTTAATCTCCAAAAACTGATTTCAAAATGCAATAGCAATCGGGGAATACGAAAAGCCACATAAATAAAGTAAGAAAAAATTAATTTATGTTTATATTCTTCCTTTATTGAGAAATAGTTTAAGCTCTTCATTAAACTTAATACACAACTGCTTATCTCCTAAATAAGGCATTCCAGCACGGACGAAATTTCCCTCGAATTTCAATTAATCATATTAGAATTCCCATCATCGAATCAACCTCATAAATTCAATCCGCAAAAACAATCATCAATCCTAGTCTAAAACTAATTTCGCATTCGATCCACACGCTGGGTAGGTATCACTTCTGACCTCGGGGACTTTCTCAGAGAACCATTAATTTTCAATTCCTCAAAACCAGAGAAAGTCGAGTTGTTGTCGAGATCCCCCGTCACGCGCCTCAGTAACGTACAAATTTAATAATTTCTGTTTTCATTATCATTTCGGTGGATATTTACAAGTGAAAATAATTCGAGATTTTCGTAGTGAGTCAGACATCCATGAATTGAGACTCATCATCGAAAGGCACGAAAATGATTTCAATGCTGAAGTGGTAAACCTTCGAGATCTTCCTGATTTATGCTAAAAATTTTTGCTTCCATCAATATATCTAATTCTTGATATATCTCGATAACAATTAATTTCATAGAAAAATATCCAAGGACTTTTTTGTAGGAAAATTCTATCTCTACAATAAAGCTCTAGTGATATTTTTCTTTAAACTTCTCTGTTTCCGAGATACAATCAAAAGTTCAAAAGTGAATATCAACTCATTTCCAACATTCATTAACATCCCACGATCTGTACCACTTAACAACATTTCACGGCCCTCCTCACTTCTTAACCGTGAATCCATCCCCAGTGGGATCAAGAAGCCAGGGATAGTTATTAGGACACTCCATACAAGTGAAAAGTCGCAGAGTCTCCCCAGGAAGTTCCCTAGTAGTGAGTGGACAGGCATTAGGAAGTGAGCAGTACGGCTGTCCCTTCTCATCACAAGTCTCCTTCCAGTCCTGGAAGTCCTTCAGCTGCGATGACTCAGTGGGCGTCTGCATCCACTTGATGACCTGGACCATCGTGACAAAGTAGACATCCCCAACGCGCAACATCTCATCGATGAACTTGATGAGTTCATCCCTGTACTCCTTCTTGCTCTTAAGCCACGAGGCGTGGAAGTGTAGACCCAGGGGAGCTCTGTTGCTCTTGTAGTGCCTGTTGAAGTTGTGCCTCAAAAGTCTTCCGAATTGCTCACCAGTCTGGACATTGGAGCAAGAGTCCACCATATGACAACCGGGAAGAGACTCGTCAAATGTTGGATCATCACGACGATCAAGCTCATTCATCACCATCTCCCAGACTGGATGCGATCTCGAGGGACAGTTGCCACCATTTCCATTGCACTTGTGAGGCATTCTGAAGTAGAGGGTGTACGGCCAGATGGGGACACGACCCAGAGATGCGGTGATTGACGCGTCGTACACGAAGAATTGGTCGGACATCATCTCGAATTGTTTGTTTCCACCGACTCTCAGGTATGGGGCTCTCATGCCTGGGGAATAAAAATTTGAAGAACAGGGGAGTGAGAAAATTTTGAATGATGTTAGACGGAGTATCGTAACGCAAGAAATAGAAGAAAGATGGACGAAAATATGTGAAGATGTTCTGATATCGGTGAAAGAGACAAATCTACAGGGGAATACCAATATTTTTTTTCAATATCTTCATGACAACATTGAATGAAAGGAATCAAATAGGACACATGAAAATGACTCGGTTTGTAACCAGAGTTTTAGGCAGAATTGGAGTTTTCGAGAGGGACCGCAGTGAATCAATCGAGAATTAATGACGAGCCTCTAAAATATTTGAAGTACTTTAGTATTTTTGGTATTAAGTACATCAAGGAACGGAATTTATAGAGACCTCCACATTTTCGTGACGTCACAGGATATTATTTGGTGGGATTTGGGGTAGGTAGGATTCAGGATAATTCTCAATATAAAATTTACAAGAAATTTTTTCTGGAAAACTGGACAGTCCAAACCGAGATCCAAAAGTCAAGCAGATCTTGATGATAAATAAATAAGTAACAAGGGGAGGGAAGAAAAAAAATTAATCTCATTATTAATTCAACGTACCGATGATCGAGCCATCAGTGATGTTAGCGAATCTCTCGATGATCAGTCTGGCACCTGCCATTTCTGCGAGCCAGTCGTCGTAGGTTCCCTGGGTCCAGTACTGCGGGTCGTCCTTGTGGGTCAGGGAGAAGACTCCGACTTCGTGACCCTTCCTGTGGAGGTCCTGCACTGCCGAGTAGTTTGTATACTTGTGAGACACGAAGAAGGTTCCACGAATCTGGCAGCCGTTGGGGTTTGCTCGCTCGCCATTGAAGATCTCCTCGTAGAGGTCGATATTGTCGACGTTGACGGCGCCGTTAAATGTGATGGTGATCATCTGGGGGACATTGGCTGGCTCCAGGCCACCGGGAATTCGGGTACCGTCGGCGGAGCAGTAGCAGTCGGGGAGAACGCACTGAGTGGGGTCGCAATCCGGGGCGCGGTTGGGATCCGTCTCGACGGCTGGAAGATTAATGAAGCGGTCATCAAACTATTTGTTAATTATTCGATCAGTCAAAGCCGCGAGGGCCCAGGATTGGTAGTTGGGGTGAAGTATTAGCTTCTACCTCACTGAGAAAAAGATAATTTCTCAATTATAAAAGAAAACGAGTGTTCAATTATTCCCAATTCCTGCGGGAAATCATTCGATTCGTCAAAAAAACTTGGGAACATCTTCAATACTCCAGAAATATTTCCGGAAAATGGCAGGGCTTTTTTTATCGCAACAAAGCGAATTTGATTAATTTTATCCATAAAATATTTTTCATTGAACATTTAAATCAGAAAAAAAATGTTCGAGTTGAACGAGTGGAAGGCTAAAAGAAACTTAGGAATTCAATCAAATGTTTTAATCAAATTGGCCAAGTTTTTCTCTAAATTTGTTTCATACGCGCTCTTAGGTAACTGAACGTAAAAAAAAACGTCGTATATATTAGAACGTAGCCCCTAGGCTAATTAACGCTGAAAATCTTATTGCAATCCATTCACTCGTTCTCACGTAAATCGCAAACAAAAAAAGACAAAACATTGTATGTAGCAATTGCCATTTGCGCTACAAAAAAAAATAATTCGCTTGAAAAACAAAATACTTACTGCAGGCGTTCTCATCGGACTCATCCTTACAATCGGGTTTTCCATTACAGAAGAGTTCCTTTTCAATACAGTCTCCATTACCACAGGACAATTTGCCCTCAGGACAGATGGGCTCATCTGTCTTGAGAATTGGAAGTACCTTACGTGGCTCTGTAATTCCCCAAGAAAATTGTTTACACGACTAGAACTATCAATCAATAATTAACTACGACCAAAGTTGATTTCAAGGCCCAACTCCATATGCCTCTTGCCCCTTGTGTGATACAATCTACGTCAAAATGTGTATTTTTTAGTTAACTGTATTGTCAATCGTCAATATGTCGGTTGGAATTTAATTCAACAAATGAATTAACTAATTTAAAAATTCAGTAACAATGCTCCTGTTGAATGTGACGAGTTGTGACGCATTCGGGTACTGCAATTATTCGACTCACGACGACGCACGCGTCTAAATAATTATCTTCATTATTTATTTATTAATTTATCTGAAGAGTACGCAATTTAAGGATCTCTTTTTAATTGCGTTTCACTCCCACGCTCTGTTGCAACATTTATTTTCAATTTTAATGATTATTTGCTGTTTTATTATTATTAATTGATCTTCTTTCGTAACACAAAGGAAAAATAAACAGAGAGCATTAAAATAAAAAAAAAAATGATAGCAGCTGGCAAAAAAGTCCTGGCGACGACTCGAGTCTTTACGAGTGTTTTTTTTTTTGTTTTAATTATTAGGTAAATAATAAGATAGTGAAGAGATATGCAGATGTATTATCACAATTTATTTGAGATCAAGTTTGATTTTTTGTTTATTAAAGAGAAGTCAAGTAGTTTAATTTAAATCAATTGAAATCATTTATATCAGTGTAGTGTGGGTTAGTTGAGAGATTGTGAGAGATTACTTCAATTATTCAAGACAAAAAAGCGTTTTCAGTGAAGAGAGCAGCTGAGGGGCTTGCTCTAAGAGTCTCTTTGCTTTTCTAGAGTAAAAGTGAAGGGAAAATTGAGGGGTTTGGGTAGCTTGAGGGCGAAGTGAAAAAAATCCTCTTAATTACTCTTTAGGGGGTGCGTAAATGGACTTTATGAAGATATTCTATCCAGTTTTTAATGAAGTAATTGAATGAACTTTTCGTTTTTAGCTGTTCGAATGCTAATTAGAATTAATTAACGAACCATTTTTTTATCATTTTTCATTTCAATTTGCGAAACAAATTTAATTAAGCAATATCAAGATGTTTTAGAAAATTTAATAGATTGTTCAGAAATGTTCCGTCTTCAGTTTCCAAGATATTATTTTATTTATTACATTTTTTTTTGTACCAACGATTGACTCTTTAAATTCACTTTTTAAAACAAGTCGAATGGATTTTTTTTCTATTTTTCAAAATTCCAGAAAATATGATATATTAATCGCAAATTAATTGAACTGGAGTGAGAAGAAATAATGGAAAAGGTTGAGATAATGAAAACTCGTAAGAATTGAAAAATTCGTGACGGAAAACAGGAAACGAGGGGAGAAAAAATTGCCTGAGGAAATTGAAAGCTCCTGATGAGCGAAATGAGGACATCGTGAAAGCGATTGGGGTCACTAAGTGAGAATTTAGTATCTAGAAAGCGAAAGAGCTCAAGAGAGGCAGGCGTAAGCAGTTAGAGATATCTGTACAGAATGAGGGAAAAGTCGAGCGGCCTTGTTTGTCAATTAATTAAATTGGATATAAATTATTGGTGAATCGATCCTTCAGTATCGATTCACCAGTGGATCTACTTCACTTTTTATGCCAACGGTGTAATTATAACCATAATCATGAGTTACAAAGTGGACGACCATGGCCGCTCGATTGATCCCGATTGTTTTCAGTAGAGAAAGACCAATGAGAGTGAATAAAAATACAAGTTAATGACTTGAAGAGTTTCTTCAGTGCGTCGATTTTTTTTGCGTGCTACGGCGCGAGTCTACGAGCATCACCGGGGATTCGTTAAATTCCTCCAAGTGGATGATGATATTTTACAATTTTCTCGGAGGAATTTTCACAGTAAAAATGTTTTTTAATTGCACAGTCGGATAAAAATAAAATGGAAATGTCGAATACATGATAAATATTTTTTAAAAACTAGTGGCTCAGGATAAAAAAGTCAAGAGTCCTTCTTTCTAGGGAATTTTATGTACAGCGAAAGAAGTCTCTTGGCGTTTTTTTCATTAATTTATCAATTATTTGTAAAAGAAAAATCTTAACAAATGTGCAAATGTCAAAAAAGGCGGAAAAAAAATTCTCTAGCAAAAATTCTATTGCAATAATATAAAAGCTTTTTATAGAAGAAAATATTGTTAAATTTTTAGATCTTTCTGTTGATTTTTATTACGAGGAATAGATAAAAAAATTCTATAGAATTCTATTTAAAAAATAGGAAAATTTGTTATCAGTGAAGTGCTGATTAAAATATGCTTAGTAAATAAACGAAACAAAATTAACAGAACTTCAATAGAATTTCGTTGAAGATTCGTTCATTGTTAAAATTTTGTTCACGGATGATCCATAAAAAACATTTTTCATGTGAAAAATTAACGATAATCCGGCGCATTATTTTATTTTCCCCGTTTAAACGTCACTTACTCTCGAGCTTGTCACAGTTATGGACCTTGCCCTTCCAGTCGCAGGTCTGTTTGTCCAAATCAAAGGCCAATCCACTGGGACACGTGATTTGCTTCAGTCCAGATCTTGTACACCTGAGGGGTCAGAATGGAGGGGACTTTGAGTTCAACTTAATTTAATGAACAATCGTATCTTACTCTCAAGCTGTTCGCAATTCTTGACGTTAGTCTTCCAATCGCAGGTTTGTCGCTCGATATCAAATGCCAAACCAGTTGGACACTTGACGGAGGCCAAGCGGGTTACACCGATCTCAGTGGCTTTGTCGCATCTGATTATATTCGAGAAAAGAGAAAGAATTGTGAGGTTGTTTGCGATGTTTCTCGATCCCTCGTCGGGGTAATTGTGGGATAGAATGGAGAATTCTAGGGCTGGCTCGACTGATCGACGAATTGGATGCTCAAGGACTCGTTGGAACGTCAGCGACCGACAGAAAGTATCATTTTGGGGGAATATTTAATTTGTTTACTTTCGGGGGACCTGACGTCCTTGAGATTCACGAGAGTGGGTGATACTTTACGATTATTATCGTCAGTTGACGTCGCTCAATTCGTGGAATGAATTTTTAATTGATACGATACTTTTGTGGGATTTTGTGTTATTAGCGGTTTTATTTTTCCTCTTTCTACTGATTTCATTGAAAGTGAGAGTTCCAATGGATCCTTGGAATTTTCCGGACTCCTGACACAGGCATACACAAAAAAATCCTTGTCCGGGAATTTCGAGGATCTTAAATGGAGAGCCCAAGAGTCCCAATTCAAGACTTGGAAATCATTCTCTAGTAATAGAGATCAATCACTCAATCTTTAATTAAACAAAAATTGAGAATAGTTTACTAAAACGCTCGTCATCAAATGAAACAAATCCTTAGTTTCTAGAAAACAATGTCTGCTCCAACTAATTCCATTCGAACTCTAGCAGATGCCGATTTAATTGTCCATGAAAAAACGTTTTTGCATAATTACTCCTCGCCTGGCAATCGACGAACTCAGAACAACGCCTCCTTTAATAAATAAATCATCAGTTGTTGAATCTAATCCGGAACCATCTGCATAGACACTCCCAACGGCCTCCTAGCGGCTCCAGATTAGAAAAAAAGAACCTCTTTCACTCATAAATATTCCACCCAACAACCGCCCATTAATTACGAATTAATCAATTCCTCGGAAGTCCGCATGGCTCCGTCAATCACCGGTTTTACAGTTACCTAGAAGGTGTGGAGGCTCGACTTACCGTTGCTACGATCGACACAATAATCAATACGCATTCTCAATGGATGAATAATCCCACTGAATTGACTACAAATAAGTGATCGAGGAAAAAAAGTTCAACCAATAAATTGGAGTGTTGTACGTAAAGAGTGAGGAAGAGGTAAGCTTAATAAAAATCAGACTGAATCCTACATGATCATTATCATTTTGTCTATTACTTGCAAATTAAATTGTAAGGATTTAAAAAATAAAAAAAAAATTCATTAATTAATTTTCAAATTTTACCTTCGGCCGGGAAAATTTTCTAATTTTTGCTAAGTTTTTTAGATTGGAAATATTGACACTTCTAAATTAATTATCATGAGTCATACTCAAGAGAATGTAAACTCTGAGTTTAAATTCATTCATTAAATGACAATTAATTCCACAGGGAAAAAATTAGGAATCGTATTTTAGCGCTCGCTAAAAGTGTCGAATTCTATTTTACCTAACACTAGGGGAAAATATTGAATAAAAATTATGTCACAATTTACCGAAAACTACAGACGATCCCCAGAGATTTCTGTAATTTTGATTTGCCTGGAGAGAAATTTTTCAGGAAAAATTGTGTTGTGCTTTAACCGATCAGGAAAACAATTACTAGATCGCCAGTGTAATTCACCATTGTCAACAAAAATTATGCACACGTATAGATAATTTTTATTAAGTGGTCAAAAAATTTTGCTGCGCGATGAAGCATCGGCAAAAATTGGTCTATAATTTTTACTGAAAATTCTCCGTGTGGGTAAAATCTTCCTTTACACACGTCACGATAAAAATAAAATGTCGTGTTATGTAACAGAAGTTATGTAGCTCACCTCACGACATCCCTGCAGTCGCCGTCAACACTGAGACGGAAGTATTCATCACCAGGCCTGTCCTGACAGAGCTCCTCAGCATTAGGACCAGGCCCGTCCTCTCCCTCATCATCTTGCGCTCTCACCGTAACTGCGAAATACCAATTATTACGACATCAGCAATCAGTTTGAAATATTACCATTGTTACTTTTCCATTTTTTTTCTTCTTTTCATGCCGGAAAAATAAACGTTTGAGCAATTCTACTCGACTTTTTCGTTATTTAGCATCACGACAAATGTTCTAGGTTTCTTTTTTCATTGAGAAAAGTGGAGACACGGGAGGAGAAGGGTCAAAGAACTCCAGTGAAGTAGAAAGTCTTGGAAATGTCAGGGCAATACTGCGGTAGGGGAAAGCAACAGTGGCTGTACAGAGGCGGATTTTATAAACGATTATTCCGATGGGCAATTCGAGTTGTTGCTGATTATTCTCGGCGACCCAATTGTACCTAAATGTGATTTGATTCCTCGCCTAATGAGTAAACTGGTGAGTTGAGACAAAAATTGTTGAAGGATTTTTTTGAAGCCGATTTTTTTGTATATAAATTACATTTTTTCACGATTTTTGGGAAATTTACTGACTTTTCGTATTTACAAACGTGATTTGGCGGGTCAAAACAAATTAAGTATTTTCAGAAAGTTTTACTGGATACAATGGAAGCAGTTGAGTTTTTGGGAAAAATCATTGTTTAATAAATTTGACGTTATGTAAATGTTGGAGCGAATATTTACACGAGATCTTTTCGACGATTTTCTTTTCTGGAAAGAGATTATTTAATTGAATCAATTTAAGGTTGAGAAAAAATCATCCCCTCTCGTACATCCGTTAATATTTTCCATATTTACATATTAACATTGGACTTTTAAAAATTCTGTCGTTTTAATTGAAGACCTTCGATATTTTTATCCAAACGTATTAGTTCACAAAACTTAAAGAATGAGTTTTGAAAAATATTTCCAGAATAATTTCTTAAAGTCGCTGTGAAAATATTCTTCCATGATTTCCTCTTAATCCATAATAGTTTCGCAGATTTTCACTGGCTGCACAGTAGTTTCTGTCTGATCAGTTAATAATCACGAATTGCTCGACAATGATCCCGGAATTTAACAATCGGCTTCTCTAGAACTCCAGCAAAAAATGGACAAATCAAGTCAAAGTATTTTCATGAATATTTTATTTGACATATTAGTATGTTATTTTACAATATTCCAATTTTCATTAGCTCTTCCCCAGTTTTAAATAACAAATCCCTCGAAGGAGATCGGTATTTAAAAGTTCCTTTGTTAATAAAAAAATCCCCGCCAGTCATCCTATCAATTTCATCCATCGAATCACTTTAAGACTTTCCGATTCCGATAAAAATCCTTGAAAGCTCAAAGCTCAACACGCGTACTCAAATGTAATTTAATTTAAAAAGATTCGTTCAGATTCTACTCTCCGGCCGCTATTCTCCCCGATAATTCCTATTGCATTAATATTTCAATCGAATAATATATCTCATTGCATTCACCACGCACTTTAAATTAATGGAAATGTCCCGAGTTTTTTCCCCCCCATTTTTACCCTCATTTCCTGTTGAAACGGAAGCAATTAACGTCAACGTCACCAGCACGCATGTCCAACATTTCTCGCGGTAAATTCATAATTGACAAATATAAAAAAAAATGAAGTTCGCTTCAACAAAAGGTAGAGTCCCGGCTGAACATGAAACGTGAATTCACATCAAAGGATTTCAATTTTAAGACGAATAAGTGGAAAATGGACTCACCGGCAAGTAGAGTAAGGCATCCTAGTAGAAATATAAACTTTGGCGACATGATCGTCGTCAGCGGGACGGGAAACGTCTGGACAAGCCGCGCCCTCTCGCCCCTCTATATGTGGACCACCACTCCTTCCCTTCTTCTTGTCCAGGACTTTCACCTTCCGTCTAGTGCTGCCACCATCATCACAAAAAACATTATAACTCGATTTTGAGATGCGGAACGGTCCTCAATCATTTCGTTCTAAAAAAAAAAATTAATTCTAATTTTGAAATAATTTTTCTCATTTCGTAACTGCGTTTTCTGAAACATGAAATTCAGATACGCCTGGATTTTTCTAGATTTCCCGCGGCGAAAGAGATTGTTCTCGATGGAGTTGTCAACTTGTTTTTTGTCGGCCGATTTTTAGTGTGGGTTTTCTCGTCTGACGTGAGTCTAACTGTAACTACTGGTTTTGTCAAAGGCCTAATTTTCTTTTTTTTTTTTAAGAGACTCGTTGGAAATTCAGTGTTTGGGTTCGCGAGAAGCACGCGAGCGTAGTTCCAATGTTCGTGTGATCTAGAAAATTAAAATTTCATAGGGAGTTTGGTGGTAATTTTGAGGAGAGGGACGTTAATCTTAATTTGCGAAAATCATGAAGTTTCCAATTCTGAGAGGAAATCCCCTAGTTTACCCGAATTTTCTATGAAAATAAATACTTAGGATCGAAACGATTGAAAATTTTTAGAGTATTTTGACAAATTACGGAATAATCTCGACGGAATTGGGATTATATCAATTTCTGCGGGTTTCCTAAGTTTGTTCAGTAAAAGTTCAGGATTAATCCTCACGATTTTACCTCCACATTGCATCGATCGCGGATCACGTTAGTATTTATTTTTTTAATAGGTCACCGAGCGATGATTAACCCGTCGATCGACCTCGGCCACTAATCGACACACTCATCTCGCCTCAGGCCTCAATGGTAGCACAAATTGCATTTCCAGTATTTCATATTAAAAAGTACTTTCGGGAGTGGCTCTGTCCTCATCTTCCGCCGAAACGTTTGCTTCTTTGACGGGACAAAATTTTTCTTCAATTATCGGCTAATGAATCGATGTAATTATTTTTTCCTTGAGTCCTGTCTACCGAAATTAATCTGCTATTCTACCATTTTTTTAAATTAAAAATCAGTAATCTCGATTTTTTATTGAAAAAAGAAATTGTAAAGACAAGATCAAACTATTGGGAGATCCTTCTCATGGAATTCGGAGATGAAAGCGACAGCAAAAATTTTGTATATCGGAGTAACCTTGAATTCCAGAATTCATGTTTACCTCAAGCTCTCAAGATTTAAATTCCTAACTGAGGAATGATCTCACTCCAATATTTCATCGCTCTCCCCCTCTCACAAGAAATGAAATATAAGGATCTGTTGATGTAAAAGAGTCCGGTTCTCTCGTTATCTGGAGATAACGAGTGAACCCCAGAATGTTCTTTGTTCTCGATGGGTGGAAATTCCAGTGGTACGATACTCCCAGCACCAAAACCACTTACTTCATCAACTATTTGTTTCACCCAGTGAACGCACTAACCAACATCCACTGGAGGTGAAAACCTGTTTTCGTAATTCACGTGTACACTTGAAGATACGACCTATACACGTGGTGAAGCGTGGAAAGTGAAGTGAAAATGGGAGATGGCGATGATGAGAAGAAATTCAGGACGAGTCTTTCTACTTCACATTTATCTCCTATTTACTTGTCCATTTGATTTTCCTCTTACGTAAAGGAGATTTACGCCGATTGGTCTGACATCTTACTCCGTTTTTCTTTGTTAAGTGGATGTACTTAGTGTTCGGTAATTATTTTTGTTTCTTAATGGAAGAGAATCCTTCCGAATCCTCCAAATATAAGTTGGGGATTTTTTGGCATATCATCGCCATTAATTGAAATTCAATTCATTACTTTCCTTAAAAATTATTTGAAAGCTCTGAATTCATCAAATGAGGGCTTAAAAAAATTGTTATAATTTGTTATTTGTTATAAGTTAACTTCCCGATGATTTTGTCGAATGTGACGCTTCAAATCCATCCCATTACGCATAGAGAAAACTTGTCCAATACTATTTTATTGCAATTTCAAGATATCATAAATAGTTTCATTCATTAAATTTTCTAAAAAAAAAATCTGAAATTATTCTTACTTAGAAAAAGTTTAAAATTCACTCAACTGCCATCCAATTTTTTTAGACGCCATTTTATTTTATCCTGATAATAAGAAAGAATAAAAATCCTCTCCTTTGAAGTCCCCGGTTTCCGAGATAATCGTTAAATAATTTGAGCAAAATTTGAGCAAATTTTTTCTACTCATCTCCTAGAATTTAATTTAATTACTTAATGCATTAAAAAAAAATTAAAAATGGGAAATATATCATTGGAGGTGATAAAACTCAAGCCTAGCTGTAAACCATAAATATTTCGCAGGATGAGTGTAGGTCAGTGTGCTACGGATTGGAGATGGCGCCGGGTAGTCGAAGCATTTTAAAAGCCGGTTGGCAACTGACATTTATTCAACCTTCGAAGCTCAGTGCTCGTTTTATGCCACTCCAAAATACCTTCTTAATTCGAGGTGAAATAATTCTCACTCCCGAGAGCTTTGGACAACAGTGGGCCAACAGTGTCCACTGGCAGCATAAATTCACGATAACATCTGGAGATACTCCAGACTAGAATTCACTTCTCAGAAATCGTATCATCGGCTAAACCGGTCCTAATCCTCATCAAATATTATTTATTATTATTTTCAATGCAAAGCAACTGGTTTTGCTGTTGATTTCGCTGGGACTTAGTTTCCCCTTCGTTGTCTTTAATTAATTGATGAACAAATCGTCTTCAGATGGATTTTAAATATTTTTTGAACACTGAAAGTGGAGACGAGTGGTTTTTCCGCAGTGGAAATCAATGGCAAACCTTTGGAAATCAGTTAAGAGTATTCTCGTTGAAGTTGCGATGAAAGATCGACATGGAATTAATTTATGGAATGATGAGCATTACGATAAAGTACAAGGATAACTTCATGTGATTTTTAATGATTTTTCAATAATGAGAAATTCTGTGGAGATGGCTTTGCGAATATCCTCAGAGCCACCAGGTTTATCACTGCAATTTTTTTAGCATGTGACAGACTTTCCCAGACAAGTTTTGAACATTTGTCTACAAACTATTTTTATCTCAATAGAATAAATTGTATACAAAGAACAAATTTGATTAATTATTAATGTGAAACCCGGACAAGATAATCACAAAATAATTTTTCAACGACTTTGCATTTTTTGGATTAACAAAGAACTCCCTTCCGATTATTGCGCAAATATCTTCAAAACTAATAGGATTAAGGACAAAGCCTAATGCCACTTAAATTTACAAGAAATATACTCAGATAAATTCTCTTAAACCCCTTTTATTCAGAGATATTGAACTAATCCGCGAATCCATTAAAACTTCATCCCCTTTAATAAAATAGAAAAATTATTCAAATCCTCAGTGATAAATCCTGAGATCTCGGCTATCAAAGCCGATTTCCTCGGCAGGTTTTCGGGTTCACTGATTTCGCTATCATTATCCTAATCCTCCTAGAACGGCCAAAAACCAATAGTTTACGTTTGAAAGTCTACGATTGAGCACTTGTAGTGGACGATGAACCTATCGGGCCACACGAGGTAGGAGTTTTACCACTTGATGGGGACACGGTCAAGGTGAGGAGCACGTGCATGGGAATATATACACGTTACCAATGGACGACAGAATGGAAACATTATGAGTTCTGATCGCGTATTCTCTTCCCGTGACGTGAGGAGAATTCATTTTATTCTTATTTTTTACTCTTTAATTTGATTATTTCTTTCAATGCGACCTGGTTACGCGGGTCAATGATCCCTGGGCGATTGAATCGGACTAGACGATAACAAAACCAGAAAATAAGCCGGAATAATGTGCCTCGCAATGACGAGAATTATTACTTCACGTCAATTTTTTTTTCATTTTTTACGCAGTCTTTTTAAGAAGAAAACGATTGTTTACGTTTATTTATGTATTTTCATGTTCTCATTTGTAATACTATTTATTTTAATGAATATTGAACGGGCTTTTTAATTAGACGATGGATTTCAATGAATCATTGGCGATGGAATGGTAAATTTTGAGTTCAATTGAATTTTTTTTTATTAATGTATTAAAGTATAATGGGTTATTTACAATCGTATAACGGAAAAAAATCTACTAGTGCATAATTTTATATTTTAATAACATTGACTTTTATCGACTGGTGAATTATCTCTAGTGGTTTAATTTATTTATCATTCCAACCAATTGAACATTTGATAATTGTTTCGGAATAATTTTTTTTCAATTCCCGAGAAAAGGAAAAATTATGTCGACGTGATGGAAAAAACAATATTAATTATTATAACATTCGAAATGTCTCCTCCGAGGAGAAAATAGTATCTTCGCAAGTGTAAAATAAATAATAATAAAGAGGGAGTACAATTTCTTCCAGCCAGTTTCGATTTTTCGTTTTTTTATTAAAGTAATATTGATTTCCGTTCCATTTATTAATGTTTCATATTTATATTCATCACTTCGATGATTATCAATTGAATAGGCAGCATTCCCTCCTCATAGAAGCAATAAATGTCATCACAACTCTTCGATGAATAATTAATAATCAAAAGTGAGTAGTTTTTTTTCGACGAATTGAATTAGAAATTGAAAAATGATTCGTCATTTATCTTCACGATTGTCCTCATGCATGGATTGTTTGGAGGAGGATGACGAGAAAGGGAAAAAGTTCCTGATGCTTAATAAATTTTACATGCACCCGTGTCGGACTGCGTTGGTTGGTGCCAAGTGGGCGCACATAATTATGCGCATCTCGTATTTTTCGAAGCGGACGCCCCCGTCACCTGACCGTCCGTGTCTCATTCTTTCCCAGTACATTTCACTTCCATTCGAAGAATTAAAAAGTCTGCCACTTTCTGATGAAAATTCGGTTGAAATAGAAGTACTTTTCATTAGTGAAGTAGCTTATTTAGTCTAATGGAACGTATTAGTCGGAATGGATAATTCAGGTCTTCTGCACTGATAGAAAAATATACTGGCACGAAGAACAGTTTTCCTGGGGTCTTGAGAATTTTCAGCGGGTCCTTAATTTTCCAAGAGGTTATTTTTTAAGCGACTCGCATTGTTTCCTAAATTATCCCAGCTTTACATATTAAACAATAAATGTATCGTACCTCGGCAGATTACAAATGTATACCAAAGCAATCCGAAAGATGATAAAGATAATTAAAAAGATAATTTCATTAATTAATTATAATAATAACAATGATATAATAATAACAAATGATAATAATATGATAGATAGTATTATAATTATATTCAATAATACTAATCACAATATCATTATGATTATTTTATTTTGATTTTTTAATTAATTAATTTATTAAGATAATTCGTTAAGCAATTATTGATTATATAAGGACCTTCTGCGAATTGATAAACAGGATAATCATTCTTAGATACGGAGATCTTACAGATTTAACCTACAATAGAATACTTTTGAGATTTAAACATTTGAAACTAATTCTCTTGTCTCAAGCGCACCTGGTCTTTGAGTCAGTGCATTTTTTTTATGAGTGCGACTTCTTTTTTTATTCAATTGAGATATAACAATTTAAAGCTTGTCGATTATTTAATAATTAAATAATAAATAATAGAAAAATAGTATCGTCTTCACTTGAGATCTTCGACTCTCAATTGGCGACTCCGAGAATTCTCTCTTTTCTTTTCTACATTTTACGCTTTCTTCGGATGAAAAAAAAAATGATTGTCAAATTTGGAATCGTCCATTCAATACCATTTTTTTTCATGCAATATCGAAGGCAAATATTCTACGGGCGGGTCGCCTGCAAGGGGAAAAGAAAGGAGATCAACGTCGAGGGGAACTTAACAGAAAAAGCAGAAAAAAATCAAAATTGTTCATTTTAAAAAAAAATTATAAATATCGGCGGTGAGAGAGGTGTTGTGGGTGTTGTGATAGATGTATAATACTTTTGTTGGAGGGCGGGGGAGGGGGAGGGGGTAGGAAGTGGACGAATGTCTACCGGTGGTTCACCTTCGACGCAATCGGTGCTCGCTACGCACGGCCTTCCGTTATCTCACCTGCGTCAGGGGTAACAACGGATTTCTTTGTCTTTCGTTTGTTTCCGCGAATGATCTAATGATTTATGGATCTGTCATGCCGTTCAATTGATTCTGCATTTCCTTATGTGAATTCCTTTTTGAAACGACTTTTTCACCATTTTCAAAGAAACAGTCTTAGGCATTTTCTATAATTAAGGGATGAAGGAAAATTTAATTTACCGTCAGACAAATAATTCCATTAAATTAAGATAATTTTACGGAAATTGCTCCGAAGGGTAGGGGAAGGGGGATTTACATGAAATTACTAATTACATATTAATTGTTCATAATAGAACAGAAATTTAATCTGCGTTTCCAGACGCGTCGAAAAATAGTTTTCTAAGTTTTCAAAGTTTAAACAAAGGTTTCTTTTAGGCAAATTAGGCTTATTTTTAAGGCCTCATCAGTTGCAGATTAAATAACTCCTTAGACGACCGCACTAACGAATTTATGGACAAGTAATAATCCTTTATATAGAGGCAATAAATTATTTATTTCATATAATTGACGGCCTATTTTTAAGATAGACATTAAGTTTGATTTGACGGGGAAAATCGTAAAATTGAAAATTTCTCCGAACATTCAATCGTCTTTCAATTTTATAAAATAAAATATGAAGATCCAGTACATAAAAATTAATATTGATTTTTCACTGAATTAAAAATTCAAGAATACATTAAAATATTTTTTTCTGTCTCCATTGAAATCTTATAATGTCTATTAAATATTCTATAAAAAGGAACTGGAAAATTTCAGGGGAAAATCCGTGAGAAAATGACAGCCACGAATTCTGAAGAACATCAAATATTTCGGCTGAAATGAATACCAATTTTCTTTGAATAATTTTGAACGGAAATGTTATTGAAATTTATAGAAAATATGGAATATCTCCGAAACGTGTCCCCGAACTTTTTTTATCCGGAGATTAGTAAGTTCACCTCCAGTTTATATTCACTACTCGAGTCATTTCAAGAATCGAAAAGAAATGATAAATATTAAAATGAAAGTACATCTATCTGCGTGGCTCGACCCGAATTTGGCCTTTCTAAATTAGCCTCACAGAGACGACCACTGGATCACAGAAAACTTGGCATATCGTCGCATCGTGAAGTCGATTTCCAATTTCATCGCGAAGTGAGACACGCGTTGCATTGGAAAGTTTTCGGTTTTACCGGCATCCCATACCACGGAAAAAAAAACTACTTTGGACAATGAAGATTTACTTGATACCAGAGAATATTCGTTCGCCAATTGTAAAAATCGTGAACGCTTCGTATGAATTATTTCGTTTTCACGCTGAGAGAAGAAAGCCTTTCAAGACTCTAAATCATGTCTTTCCCTTATTTTGAGTTCTCGAAGATCGCAAATGGAGACTCACAAATAAAAATTGTAGAACCCTGAAAGCTTAACGTCAGATCTCTGCAGGGATCAGGATTGTTAAGCCTCAAATTGGGATTCTAGACAGGCCCAAACTGGGACTTTCACACCTGAAAGTGAGACTAGCAAGTCTCAAATTGAGTTTTACCAGTTTAAAATTGATACTTTTAGCTACCGAGAGAATCCATCATTTGGGTCAATAGAGCTCGATCTGATAAAATAAATATGGGGAGTTCTCTCCATCGAATAAACATAATTGCAGAGGCGAAGTGTTCACGCAGTCATCCAGACGAGGAACTCAACACAATTGTATACAATTGCCCTAAATACGAAAATAACCAAATTCGAATGGAGTAAGTTATCCCAAAACGCCCAACTTCCACTTCATATTAATTATATTTTCCCAATATTAAAATGACTGTCATAGTCACTAGATAAATTTTCGAACTACTAATTTGAAGATTTAATATGTTAATGAACAAATATAAAAAATTACATGAGTTTCCAAGGCATTAACAAAGAAAGAAAAAGAGAAAAAATTAACTGTTAGAAATTAATTGAATCTACAATTAAAATACCAGTGAACTCCCGAAAACTGAAAAGAGATTAACAAAAATTGGAAATAAATCACTGAAAATTCGTGATATATCCCAGTAACTATTACTGAATTTTTCCCCAGCGTTTGCAAGTATTTTTATTATTAAAAAGGTACAATTTCAATTCAGTTATCCATAAATATTTTCCACCAAAACCCACCGTAATTTCACGCTCAATATTTATGTTTGTGAATGAAGTTCCAAGTAAGCCCGGTAGTTTCCGCTTTCCTGCAATTGAAATCATTATAATCTCATTATTAATGCATAAAACGATTGCGCCAAGCGCAATTACTTCCTCTGAAATAATCACTTCCGCAGGAGGCATTATGAATTCTTAAATTAACAATGTTAACATCTTAGCCGATGAGGCTCGAGTAATACAGTTCACTTCTCCAATAATGGAATATTCTAAGGAGATATAAAATCGCAGATCGTTCCAGGAACATCTGAAAAATTCGCAATTTACTGACAAGCATTCGAACAATTCGAGACTATTTCCAAATCGTTGCAGTGTCCCGCAAATATTCCAGAAGGCCGACATTTCCTGCGACATTCTAAAGTGCCTTCGCATCCTAGAGAATCCCGAGGGAGATCTTTTGATGTTTAAGAAAGTTAATATTTAAAAATTCCCGTAAAATCAAAAATCCATTATGTCGTAATGCACATCGTGTTATAAAATTTTCAAATTAATTAGCTAGAATGTATCAATGCACTTTACCTTTCGCCAGTAAAACCTCGGGATTACCACGACTTGTCTTCATCATTTATAAGCTTGACTTTTCCATGTGTCACTTGAATGGTAGAGGAATTATTTATTCCCTCGGTCCAGGAGTCACCGTGTCAAAAGTCAACTCCCCGCATTTTATTCCCTGGAAAGAAATGAAATAAAAGAGGAGATAAATGAGTGGTTGAAAAAAAATCTTTGAAACGAAGGAAAGGAGTAAAAAGTGCAGTGCATTCCTTGGGGATTTTGTGGCGCTAAAAATAATAATTTTTATTCTCTCGGTGGTCTGCTGGCACGGCGACCTTGCCTCTTGTCACTTTCACCGTTGGCCGACACTGCAGGGTCGCAATATCGTGGCCGAGGCTCGCCCTCCAGACGATCGATATATCCTTTCAGCCATAATCCATCTGGTTTCTCCTTCATTCTCGGGTTTATTCCTTCGGAGACCCTTCCATCGACCTTGCCCCTGAGTAATCGATCGCATTAAGGGCACGCTGCGGGGAGAAACATCGGTACAGGGAGTACAAATTATTGCCAGGACGAAAATATATTCCTAGCAACAATTTTGAATTTTTACAAAGACAAATGTACTCGGGAGTCACGATTTGGGAATAGTAATCAATAATTTTCAATTGTCATTGACGATCTTCTCGCAAATGGAAATTGCGATTTCAATTCCGTAATTTATGATTTAATAATTGGAATTTATGAGTCGACTTTTCTGTGTATTAAACAAATTTTTCAGTAAAATCACTCTTCCGTGGGGTAATCACGCGGCGCCGTTTGGACGTTCGAGGAAAGATTATCCAACCGCACAGTAACATTCGACATTTTTAATAAAAATTATACACACGTGTAGATAATTTTTAGTAAGCAGTGAATAAATTTTACTGAGCAGTTGGCTAATTTTTCAAACTGAAAAAAACTGGATGACTTTTATTGAGCAATCAACAATAAATTATGCACGCGTTTAGATAACTTTCATTGAATAGGCGACAAGCTTTGCTGAGCATGACTGCAGTCAGAAAAATTTTGCCGATGTCCTGTTCAATTTCAGATGACAAGAGCGGGGACTGAAGATGTAGAATGACAATAACTGAAATATGGCTTTTACCAGTCCCAGAAACTGGCACATGAAGATTTCCTATTTTTGAAATATTAACTTATTTAATCATTAATTTTTGACAATATCAACCGGACATTATGAAACCGTAGATTTCATCATTAGGGCTATGATGTATTTCCCGAACTACCGGCGATCCGAAAAAGAGTATCAATTATCTACTGGTGGGTAAAAATTGGCTAAAAATTCGAGAAAAATCCCCGAATTTCCCCTGAAACTAAAAATGTTATGGCTCTTTTACCCCCAACTTAATTCAGTGTCGCTGTCCTGAGGATTGCTGATCCGTGGAATGTAATTTTGTTTTCTAACGAAGTGAAGTGCGGCAATCGACGGGCACTAATTGAAGGTGAGAAGTGCTCGATAGTCCCCCATTATCTCGCGAATAAAATCCTCCTCGTCGTATCAGCGAGGGCCCAGTGTGGTACGTGGTTTTGTGCTGCCTCAAGGCACGAATCACCGGATAACTTTCACTGTCAAACGTTATATGTCACGTAACACCGTGTGCCGAGGCCGAAGAGTAGAACGACTGGTCGAGCCAGAACTGGGTGGTACATGTACATTTACGAATGCTCATTCAAATGCGTTGAAATTTGGTTTTTGAGAGGACAACGACGGATGCCACGTTGCAGGCGTGATGGCTTGGAGTATAGAATGGTAGGTGATGGATTGGTACATAAAAGAAGAATGAAAGGGACAGACAGGCAAAAGGATTATTGCATACAACAAAACATTTCTCTCGGCTTTAAATGGACTAAAAATTGTGACTTCCTCAATAAATCCATCGATTGATGCATTTTCAATATCATTTTTCATTCCACAGCTGTTTCAATGTTTAAAAGAGTTAAATAGGATTTTGCGTTGATTTTTTTATTGCAAAAAATATTAGGTACGAATTGTTTTGTTCTGAAAGTAAATCAAAATCAATAAGTTATAGACAATTGAGCAGCGCTATGACGTGAAGTCATGAATTGGACGTTTTTAAATCCTGTTAACTTGTTTATTTCACATTATCTTTCCAAATAATTCATATCCGATAATAAAAAAAAATTCACAAATTATTAGTTTAGATTTGGGATTAATTGAATGATTTTCTTCATTTTATCATTTTTTTGGAATTAAGAAAATGATTAATAATAATTATGAATCGAATAATTTTAATTATTCGAACTGAAACGTTTGATGAATTGCCAAATTTTATATTTTTAATTGCTTGTTAAATAAAAAACGAAAACAATTTGTTTCAAGATAATAAAATCTCAAAATTATTAATTTTTACGAATCAATTTCGTTTTATATTAATCGCGAATGAAACAATGAGACTATCGATCGCTTACTCAATAAAACTATTTTTATTCAAATATTTTTGTTATTAAATAATTGGGATGACTTAAGTTGCACCTGTAGGTAACGAAAAATTAGCGTATGGACGCGTTTGCTACAGTTTGTTTCTCACCTCAACCGTCTTACACATAATGCGTCTACGGTCGCATGCCCCTCCCATTCCGAGGATCCGCCAAAACAATGACCCTCGTGTGCGAATGTGGCAAGAATTAATCACGCACAAGTTGTTATTTATTTTTATCTGTGAAGCTCGATTCAGTGAAAATTGCGATATTCGATTGAATTGCGAGGGCTCCCGAGCACTCTCGATGCGGCTGGATCCAGGGTGTCCAGGATGTGTGAGAAAATATATTGCATCATGTGCATCAGTGAAATGTGGGTAACTTGCGTTGGTACGTGTCCCTCGCGGATTGGCGACACGTCAGCGCAATTGATGAACAATTTTGTTGCACCATTTGTGTGCACTTCGATCTCAGGGAGTTCCATAAGGTGAGCAGAAGATTCAATTTATTTTAGAATTGGTGGATTGATTTTTTTAATGTCGAGTCGGATACCTGGATTTATTGATATTGTTAATGTTAAGAGAGTGCGTATTATTTTTATTATTCCGTTCAGAGTTTTACTATCTATTTTATTTGTATTTTTATGAAAAACGTCTAATAGAAATTATTTGACAGAAAAAAATTGAGTAGAGCTCCTTTTTTCCGAGGAATTTCACCTGATTAAAAAGAAATTGTTTGCTCTATTTTGTTTTCATGAATAAATTATTGATTATTATTATTGACAAACGAATTGTTGAAGTAACTAGGAAACCTTCAAATACTTTATTTTTTCCAAGCGCACAATTTACCCGGACGTGTGAATAAGATAAAAAGGATTTGATCTGAGCAAATCCTTTTATGGTCTATTCTTCAGCTCCATCTTCTTTAACCCGTTTCTAATTCCCTCTTTCCGTCTGCTCTGAACTCTTGATTCCCATCACGGATTTCATTAAAACTTCAAGAGGTGAAAAAAATGTAAATGAAAACTTTTGAATTTGCATGCAGCCTGGAGCAACAGCTGTAATGCTACGGCAAAGAAACAGCGAGTACTGTAAACATATCGTTCATTGTAGGTTTACTCGATGGAAACTAGAGACAAACATTTTCTGATGGAATTTTCGTGCAGAATGTGGTGAAATGGGAAAATTGTTTGCCGCTTGTGAGCGGTTATAAAGGCGATGAATTGAAAATATTAAAGTACTTCCGGCATTGTTTTTGCGTTTGTACTATTTTTAATATTTACAGTTACGACGCACTCTTCATTTCGCTGTACATCGATTCAATTGAAAAATGAGAGAGTTTTTCCTGTTTTCAGATTTGCGTTACATATCTTTAGAAAGGTACTTAACAATATTTAACTTGGAAAATCCTGCGAATGATATCACGCAATAGCTCGTCACTCCACAATACGTGAATGTTCATTTATAATTTATGACATGTCCACATGTTATCATGCTTATAATTCACGATACCGTTTGTTTTATTTGACAGGAAACATTTTTCCGTGAGTTATAATCCGCGTAAACGTTCCTGGTCGTTCAACGAGTTATGCTAAGTCTCCAATCTATCCAACAAACTGTCAATAATCGCGTAAATATGAAGTACATCATTTGTTGTCTAGTAGTGATCATCGCTAATTTTCAAATCGATGTAATTTTCTTCACATTTAACATTGATTTTTGATTAATTTCTTTCATTAACAACTGTTTCTGTAATTTCATTCAGTTGATAGAGGCTCAAGCGAAGTGTTGGCCGGCATCGTATGCTGAGCTTATTCGGATCAAGGTTTTTCAAAATGATACGATAGCTGTTAAACTCCGTAGCATCAAAAACGCAAATGATGAGTGGCAAGATGTGATCGATTCAGTTCAGATTCTCAAGGAAATCGATGATTTCAACGTAACCGTGAGTATTTCTTTATATGATGTAATAATAATGGTCGATGGTAGACCGAGACTGGGCCAATACTGGCCAATGTCGGCTGACCCCTGGCCGAACGTCGGCAACTGCTCAGCGCCTACTAGGGGTGTGATCTTAATAAGCCTCCTAATCATTTGCCGATTTTTGCTGCAGAAAATTAATTTTACTACCTTGTCATTTATTTATTTATTTTTTCATCGTATGTCGATAATATTTGGCTATTATTTTTGACGGATAATTTCCTTTAAATGAATATTTATCATTTTATTTCAGTTTTATCAGTGTAAAGTGTAATTTACGTCCAATTCTCTCATGAAAATTAATTGAAATTGTGAAAACTGAGGATATTTTTTAATTACCAATTAATTGAAAATTTTGCGTCACTCGGTACTGGATTACAGTAAACATTTTTTATGCATTAATTATCGAATGGAAATTATTATTATTAGGTTACATTTGAAAGAGGGATATACTTTAAGCAGAAGTACAGGAAACTCGATGGCAAGAAGAATGTATCTCTGTGCCACGATAACCAATGCGCGGGGCCAGACGGGACTGTTATTACTCTTGTGCGACAGGCGCTTGGATTACCTGGACAGGGATGTCCTATCCGACCGGTAAGACTTCTAATTTTTCTCCAAATCTTTGGAACGAGAGAGGCCATTGAAAACGTGCAGGAATTTTTAAATAATTTATTTAGCCCCCAATTGGAGCTCTTAAAAATATAATTTTGCGGGGATGAAAACTTGAAATACGGTTCCTTAATGCACAATTAATTATCAAAAACGTAACCATGAATTTTAAATAGTCTTCTTAGAATTATTTAGGTCGTCTTGAGACCTCGTCTAGGGATTTTTAATTAATTATTTCGACATATGTAATTAAATGTTGCTAAGTTTTAACGTAGTTTAAGGTATTAAAGTACCTCGTTTATTATTAAAAAATGAAATAATTATTAACACGCTGAAGAGATAGGAATGAACAAATTATTCGTTTTAATTAAAATATTTTTATTGAAATAAAAGAATTATTTGGCCCATGAATGAAATATTCTTACGTTCATCGAATTATTGATATTCTTAATTTACAATTTCGTCACAGCAACGATTACCGAATCCCTGCCAGAAGTTCGTTGCCTTTCGGACTTGGTACCCCGAGAATCCCTTGAATAAAGTCGTCCGGCTCGAGGCTACCGTTTTTGCAGGTAAAAAAAAACTAATGTTCATGGTTCTACGGACAATTGTAGAGGTACAAGCTCAATAATTTTTCCATTATTTTTGCTGGGGACTCTATTAATCAATATCAGTCCATGTTTATAGTTGTTTTATGTGTAAGATTGCCAATAAATAAATTGTGAGTGCGGTTCTATTCTTGATCAAATTAATTCCACGAGCGATCAAATCGGGTTTCGCCTCGATATGTGACACACGCTTCTGTCTCCCAAATGACATGAATGGAGTGAGCGCCAGTGATTGGAAACAAAAACTCCCCTGCAAAGCATCGAATCAGCAGCAAAGCAAACAACGAGAATCAATCGTTCGTCACACGTGTTTGCAGAAATTATATTTTTTATCAACAGGTTATCTGCGGTGAACTTAAAAAATCTGTTGAGCATCGAAAAATGTAATCACATCCAAGTTTCCCCGAAAGTAAAATCGCTGAAAGATTTTCGTTTTCTCAGCGCAACATATCTTCTTCTTGTCATTATTCGAGACACGAAACTCTGAATATAAATAACGACGTACGTCCTAAAAAAACTTTCATTTTCCACAGTATACGATAAATATTCTCTACTGCAAAATAAAATATCATCCTTCACCCCCAAGGACACGCCAGGGAAGCCATAAATCCATACTCCTTCACCCGGAAGAAAATAATTAATCGACTATCGGTTTTCCTCCAACTTCTAACTCAATTCCCAACCCAAGCAAATGCGTCTCCCTCTTACCCATTTTTCAAACAGAAGACTGTCCACTGCGGAATGTTGGTGTGGGCGTCTCCAGTCGAGGTGCGGTGGAATTACGAGGAAAAGACCGGTCCCCGTTGGCAATTCAACCCAGGTGGACAATAGAAGAAAGACTGTCTCACGAGCCTCGAAATGCGGGAATGAGTAGGTGAAATAGACTCCTTATTGCAGACGGAAACTGCAGTCTTTTAGTGAGTCTTCTCATCTACTTCCTTTTCTTCTTTTCCCGCTGTCTGATTCTCAAAGTGTCCCAGAACGAGATAACAGGGAATGAAAGTGCAGACCACTTTTGCAATTTTTTTTATCTACTTTATGGAGGCGAGCATAAAGAACTGTCGCATTTCATTGGTGGCGTCTGTCATGTTGCTGAACTAGAATAAAAAAGATTTGGAAGAAATTAACTCACTGACCATTGAACAATTAATTGAAATAATTACATCCATATCCCCTTCAATCATGGAATCATGGGATTTCAATAAACTAGGCATCATTTTTTATTGAATTTTTCTCTCCGTGTGGTTCTCCCCAATCCTACTTCGCATTTATGTTATCGTTTTGAGTCC
>JAPYZM010000105.1:0-122071 GCA_030522845.1 Psyttalia concolor | reverse complement strand
GAGAGAGAGAGAGAGAGAGAGAGTTTAGCGCCGGGTCAGCCTGTGGATCAAAAGAAGAGGACTCGCTGGCCTTTCAGTACCACTTTCAGATGACTCATTCGTTTGAAGGGGTCAGTGGTTGTGTAATTTAAATTGTATAAACTCATGTACGTGATGCAAACCGGGTTTTTATGATATCCAAGTGGGCTCGAGGGTTGAGAAAAAATTATTCACTCATGCGGCAATATGCATGGAATGACATAGTGGCTAAAGAGAACGTGGACGAATGGTACGCACGATTGATGAAAAATTATTGTTATTGCTTCACGACGTTGATGTGAGGGCTGTGTGATTAAATCCAGTAATATTCAATGAGGGATATATTTATCTTGAATTGCAGGTAGTTTTTAGTTGCTCCTAAACATGAAATGAATACTGTGTAATGAATAAGTTAACTGAGCATTTAGAGAAAATGTAATTGGCTACTAAATTGAAAAGTTCTATGGTATTTCTTGCAGGTTGTAAATTCTTGAAAACCATTTACTCATTAAATGGATTCCCTAACGCAGTCACTAATTTATTTCTGAGAAGTGCTACAACTATTTTAAGAACTTTCTACGCAGAAAAATATATACGGACCGTGGGTTGATTTTACACCGCCCTTTTATTTCCAATAAATTACCTCATTTTAACGTAATTTCTGGCGGAAGTGACATGAAATTCTATTCATGGGAAGGCAGAACTTCTAAGATTATTCGGAAATTGTAGACCTATTTCGCAATTTAATTACTTTTTAATTAATTATTAACTTTAACAGTCGACGACGGTGGCCGAGTTGGTTAAGGCGCACGGCCGGACGGCGGAGCCCGCGTGGAGCGGGTTCGAGTCCGGCTTGGGGCCATGGTTTCCCTTGGTCACCAGGAGAGTCTGTACATGGAGTACAGCTCCTGGGGTATAATGCGACATGGTTGGAGAGGAAGACGGCCCATGATACCGCAGTTAGGCGGGGGCTAGTAAAAACCCGAATAGGGTATACTTGGAACGAAATAAATAAATAAATATTAACTTTAACAGAAAAAAATAATGACAGAAGACATGACGATTTTAAAAGATGGAATAAAGATAGGAATTCCGTTATTAGGAAAATAGAAAACATCATAAAATTTCTAGTTTCAGGTAGCATTTTAGCTGAAAAAAAACTTTTCGGGGAAATTACAAAAAAAAAAAATAAATACTCAATTAATTAAAAAATTTCAAATATTTTCCCTAACCGTTCTTCAATTAGCAACAATTTCCTTGGACTAATGGACTTAAAGTTTTCAATTTTCATTCATTATTGCGATTAACTTACGAAAAGCTTAATTTTTGTCACTCCACCAGCAACACTCTTATAAAAAATTGTCCACCAAGAGTAATAAAATCATGCAAACACAATTTTCCAACTTCCCTCTAAAAATTCTCATTCCCGACTTCACCATAAACACCTCTCGAAATCGCTGTGAAAATGACGTAGAAATTGAAGTTTCATCCCGAGAAGATAATACCCCCCCCCCTCCCCCCCAACATAAACATTTTTACATGGCACTTGTAATTCCAAAGCAGACCATAACCTTCGTCGATCCCCCGTTTCGTTACAACCGCTCTCTTATATACCGACTCACCACAACAAGAGGAGTCTTCGCGTAAGACTAAGTAGACCAGCTAGTTTCTGTAAGTTCATCCTGAGAATAGTTTGAAAACATAGTTATGAGTTTGTAACAGTGGCAATGATTTTTTGTTGTATGCGTTAGCTACGGTTGAACGGTAGTTGAGGTCGACTTTTCTTCGGAGGGGGGCTGGGTTTTAGAGGTATAATAGGAGTAGTGTATAGAGCCAGAGAGGTAGGTAGAGTAGGCTGTGGGCCATGGGTAAAATGTGGGCGCACTCTGCCAAAGCAACCGAGAGTCCAAATCCGCTTATCCTTGCAGGATTTTTATACTACCAAATACATACACAAAGCAAGAGAAAAATAGAGACAGGGGGGGGGGGGCGAGGGAGGACGAAGTTGAAGTGTTACAGCCCCCGTCCCCGCAAGGCCTATAGGGATTTTCCAAGGGATTTTACATTCTTGGGAGGAGATTCTCAGGTAAAATTCTCAGGTAAAGAATCTATGATGAATGCACAAGTGTGTGAGGCTAGTGAAGAATAAGCAGGGGAGACTGAGAGAAAAATAAAGAATGGAACGACGAATCGACTTGCCTCTAGAAAGAAAGTGTGTTCTGTTCTATTCTATGTTGCATATAGAACGTAAATCGAAACTCTAGCTCTACGAAAACCATTCGACTACACCTTCAGGCTCCCCTCCCCCCATCGCCCGCCTGCCCTTTTTACACTTTCTTTATTCGAACTCGTGGGTTGAACGAAAAAAAAATCTATTCATAGCTGCATTCAGGAGTATAAACTCAATCGCAGTGCGCCCGTGAAACACAAAAAACTTGACGTAGAACCGTGTCATTGTTGTTTTCTCTTTATAAAAGTGACAATTCCATTCAATGCGAAGGAATTAATGTCTTATTTGCTTTGTATTTCTCAGGTGTTGAGAATTTAAGATATTCGTATTTCTCCATTCGAAGGACTCAAACTCTCGGATTAATGCTAATTTTATGATAATTTGTCGTTCACTCTATTTAAGTACACAGAGAGAATACATTCTGAATGAAAAATAAAACTTCATTGTTTGGTATTTAGTCTTCCGGTTGAACAACTATTCTCAGCACATTTTCAACTGTCGACCAATGAGAAATCACGATATCAAGGCTTTTAATAAATCCGCCGAGTGCCCAGATCTCCAATGTCACAGTAATCAATCTCCAGTTTCTCTAATATTTGTATGTTCAACCTCTTTAAAATGTAATTCAATAGAGTGCGTGCCTAACGACATTAAGCGAGCAGAAAAGGCTCTATATCAATCATTCTGCTGCTTAAGACGGTAATTCGATGAATCGCCCAGCAGTGTATCAAATCCCACGTAAACACCGAGCAATCGTTGCTAACTCACTTTAATTCCTTTTGTTTCCCCTCTTTGACAAAAATAAAGAAACAAAAAAATCCCACTCGTAGCACGTTTAAACTTATCAGTGGGATCTGATTACCCATAAAACGTGATGACTTAACAAAGAAATCGCGTCAGTAGAATATCTCTATCCCCATTCCTTTTCTGTCATCACATTAATGTCTATTTTGTTCATGTATCACCCGTACAATCTAATAAATTGTATTTCTATCCTGAATAATTAAAGTGCCTGCACACGATAAACAATCCATCGGACCTCGAGTAAAAAAAAAAGACCCCTCACCGATACTTCTCGGGTGAAGCATGAGGAGCAGGCGAGCCGAGTGGTGAGGAAAGATGAATGAGATTCAAGATTATAATCATCTTAAAAGTGTCGAGAAAGACAGTGTAAAAGAGAGATGGGACAGAAAGGAGAGGGGAGAGGGAGACAAAGGAGCGTAAAAATCGCCATGTCTCGTACGTTAGAGGGAAGAAAAGAGGCTGTTAACGTTGCAGAAAGATAGGAGTGAGATTCTTGTACTGGAGAAGGGTCCGCGGTCGGTTGAGGGACGTATGAGGGGGGGGGGTCTCTCTCTCTCTCTCTCACCCGAGGATCAATTCTCGAGGGAGCTATTATCGATATAATCGCTCTAGCCGTGCGTGTCACCCTTGTACTACGTCGTCGGGACCAAACCACTCTCTTTCTCTCTCTCTCTCTCTCTCTCTATAACCCTCTCGCCTATAACACTCTCAATCACATATCTATATCATTTCCGCACGTAATGCATGCGTATTACCGGTACACATTTGACCGTGCACATGTCAAGTTTAGTGATCCCGTTTCCTTTCCGTCCACTGGGCAGTCACAGTCAACCAGAGTCGTTGCCCTGCGTGAGTGGAGTTCTAATATTAATTTAGTTTGACGTTAATTCAAAGATTTTATGCATTTGAGAGAACGAATCGATGACTGAAAAAAACGTAAGGAAAAGTGTGGGAGGTCTATTTTTACTGTAGAAAAGTCAATGAGAAGAAGATACAGTTTTTTCATCACGCTGTGCCGAAAAAGTACTCTTCATTCACTCAACGTGAAGCGGACTCATGATATAAACCTCCTACTCGCCAAAAACCATTTTTTTTACTTCATACGAAATATCCTATAACATGTTTTTTTTTTAAATCAATAATTAAAAGCGTGAGAAATTTTTTGCTTGATCCTCGGGTCAGATCCATAGATGAACCAGGTAGTTTGGGGTAACGAAAGTAAAGAAAAATCAAAACCTAAAATTGAAAAAAGAAACTTCCCGCGTGACACCCTTATACGTAGTCGGCGTCAAACTGGTATCCCACTCTATTGCGCCTATAACCCTCTCAATCCTACCGTTATATAATTCCCGTATGTAATGGATGCGTATTACCGGTACACATTTGACCATGCACATGTCAATTTTATGATCCCGATTCCATTCCGTTCCACTCGGTCCCCTGCAGTCCATCCAAAGACGTTGCCCTTCGTGAGCAAAGCTTCAAAATTAATGTCTCCTCCCCGTTATTTCAACGATTTTATGGATCTCAATGAACGGGTAGGCGACCAAGCGACCATAAGAAAAAACCTGCAAGTGCATGGGAGATAACAACTGGAGAACTCGGTGACCATAGCATATGAAGCGCGTGAATCGCTGACGTGGTATGCTATACCAATCATTTGCATAGAAGAGCCCGGTTCATGTAAAGGGGTTCAACCGTCAGCTCTATCTGCAGTCGGTTTAGGTCTCTCATCGATTTTTTTTCTTGGTGTTGGCTGTTTTTTTTAATATAAATACTGTACCAGACGCTTTACCTATCAGACTCTCCACATGGCGTGTGTGCAAGCTTCAGGGGTTTTCAGAGTACTCTTTAGTTTTTTTTTAGAGTTTGTCTGTTTTCGAAAGTATAATTTCGATGTGCGAGGGAACATAATCCAATGGTCTCTGTAGTTTTTAAAAAAACTTCAGCAACGCTGCGAGAACTTGACAGTATTAAATTATACGATTTGAGATGGGTTCAGCGAATAACTACAGGGTTTCGGAAAATATTTCGCTTTTTTTAACAGAGAGAGATAATGTGTTTTCACCGTTGAATTTTCATATTAACGAAATAGCCTCCCAGACAGAAATAAAAATTAGCGTCATAATGCAGAGGTATGATGAAATGGGAGGGGGAAAAAATAGAACGCAGGGAAAATTGTGATGAAAAAGGAGGGAAAATTCTCATACGAGGAGACTGTTTGTTGGCATTTTGTTTTATATATCATAGTGTTGGGAGTTGACGGCTATGCTCTGGGAGTGAGATAGTGGTAGATTTGCCGGTTCCTACTCTCTGAAAATTCACGGGAATCCACACTTTTATGCTTGACGAAACATCAGTTATACCAAGCCGGGGATGAATGTCATTTCTATTTTATACAAACATATTCATGTATATATATATATATATACATACATATATATATATATATATATGTATATATTTTTTGGCTTCAGTCTGTTGTATCGAAACTCATTCACGAGTCGCTTTTTTTTACCAACAGACACATGGTAAGCATAGGATTTCATCCGTAGGTTTTGTCGAATCAACGCATATGTTTGACGTAGAGTACAAAAGCCTCTGTCTATGCCAGACAATTCCCGCATATTTTTTTTCGCCAATTTTTTTCTGGTATTTTTTGTTAGAAGAAAAGAGTTGAGGATTGAAGAGAGACTCGGGAATGTTAAAATGAAAGCAGTGACCCATGGTGTTTGGCTTTGAATATGGGAGCATTGCTGTACTCTCTCCCTGTTTCTCCCTCTCTCTGTTGGGAGAATGTATTTTTTTAAGAGCCTGGGGGCGAGTAGCGTTAATTAACCGGGACCCTAGGAGTCACGGTCGTTCCACCGGTGTAGGACGATGTGCAATCGGATCATTTCATTGCACTGCCGCCGGTGAAGTCGTTGGCGGTGGTATCCCAGATGGAACGCAAGAGAGGAGGGGAGGGGGACGGGCGGGGTACCCTGGTGTACCCAGGACTCCAATATATATGCAACTTGTGCAAGAAAAGAATGAGAATGAGAGAAAAGGGGGAATGGCTCTTAATGAACCCGGGGGTCGAGTTACCCTTTTTTTTCTGCCTTCTTCTTAGTGTCCATTGGTGAGACGCTAATTTTATTCCTATTTACCCGTCTGTCATGAGAGAAAGGCGCTGAGCACAGAGCTCTGAAAATTCCGTTTAAGATCTTATTCGGCGTTGAATATGAAATACCTGCGGATTTTCATGTTCTTGGAATGAAATTTCAATCAGCGTGGAGGAGTTCATAGCTCCAATTGAAGTTGGAACGTCTTCAGAAGGAAACGAAAAGTATAAGAAGTTGAATTGATCTTTAGATTTCCATAATTTGTTACAATTCAAAAATATAGGATGGAAATGTCCACCTGAATTTTCTCATTCAAATTTCAAATTCGTTCCTGTTTCGAATGTCCATTGTCTCGTCGCCCAAATCGCATTGAAATCATCGATTTTTTTTCTACTGTACAAACAACAAGGACTTTTTCGGCCGATCACCGAGTCAACTGAGTGTTACAAAAATCTAGGAACGAAAAAACACAATATAAGAAGTATGACCAAACAAATGGTCAAAAAAATGAAAAAAAGAGCGGAAATTGAAGAAAAACACGAAGATAGAAGTTCTCGGGGGACAACGGGACTAGAAGAACAGGGGATGATTCCACATCTGGGTTACAGAGGACGAGTGTGTTTGGTAGGTATATCGGGAGGGTAAAAACAGGACTTTCGATGTTTCTCTTTTATTTATCTCGGCGTTAGGACCACCGTATGCTGCAGTCCAACTTTACCAAGTATTTCTGTCTACATCCAAGCTACATGTATATTGCCCCAAGGGCTCAGGAAGGAATAGGGAAGCGAAGAGGGAAAAGAGCACTGACTTCGGATGGAAGGGTGTGAGAGACAAGTGGCCAAAGAGCGAGGTACCCGGAAGTAGAGAAGAGAGAAGAGAGAGAAAAAGTATTGCGTCAACGACGAGGGAGGACGACAACGAACTAAAACTGGCAAAGACGTACGAATTACCCTTGGAGAGAATAGACTTGAAAACTCTCCAGAGTTCACTTAATTGTCCTGGGGTCTTTTTTTTTAAACTGCAGCACACGACTAGCCAACTTCAGGGTTCCACCCTCCACTCCACATATCGACTCACAGCTAGCGAAAAATAAAGAGAAAACGAAGCACGAAAAAAAATGTGTCTCCAGCCAAAACTACGATAAAAACAAAAATGAAGATTCGGAGATTCTCTCAGTGTTGATTGACTTCCGAAAAAAAAGGATAAGGCAGACACCGAAAAGCGTCAAGTACACCAATCAGGGGCCGTTATTGGCAGCAATTATGATAATAGCATACCTCGGAGCACACAAAAACGCGGAGAGGGAAAGAGAGAGCGAACGAATCGATATGAATTGTATATATCGAGCGACGGTCAAGCTCCCTCTCTTTCCACATTCAACTTATATATTTGCTGCTCCACACACACCAATACTACACCGAGTGACTGCATCTCTCGGAGCACACAAATATACATGCACACTGGATTCGCTTCCAAAGCCAGCCTCTATTAATCATATAAATGGTTCATTACGACGAGGAGTATTATACTACCCGCGATAATTACGCGCAAATTACACTAGACGAAGCAAAATTCGGCTAAGCGTCATTACGACGCGTCAATTTCATCCTCATCCTCATTCCTCTACCTACCGCCCACTTCTCCAGGCCCCGCATCCTTCTAATTCACTCGTCTATTTGCCTTCCTATCAGCTTTCCTTAATTCTGCGAGCAATAATCTCCCGACGAAAAATCATTTCCCATTACATTCGACGCAACTGCACAATTATCTGATATTTCAAACATCATTTCAATGCAATATATGTCCACTTTTATTAAGTTTTTTTTTTCATCGGAGCTCTTGGACGATTATCATAACGTCTATCACATCCACATTCGATATTCCCGCACTGTGTCAAATTTTTCGCGGTACCTTCTGGTAAAAAAAATGTATACTTTAATTGGATCTTAATCGCAGAAAAATTTCAAGAACCTTTTGAATTAGGAATTCGTAATTTTATCAGAAAAATTTAGATCTGTCAGTTGAAAAAAATTGTCTGATCCATCAAACGATTCCGTAATTTCTAGCATTTCCCTCATTTGTCGGTACAACACATGGCAATTTCACGCAAATGTAAAAGTTGTCAAAAATATCAAATATTTTTGTTAATGCCAATAGTCATTTTCCAACCGTACGGATTTGTCACCGCTGTTATTTCGCATTTTCCCAAATGGAGAGTCCCTCGCGATAGTAGTCTTGCGTTTCTAATTGGACACGTGTAGTTATTTGCTTTGCGGTGTCGCTTTAGCCTCTGTAAATGCCCCGAGGACACCCCAAGTGCTGGTTTTGTACATGTAAAATGCGTTGATCTCTTGCAACCGGGACAACTCGATACAAACGTGTACAATCATACACACGTAATTACGAGGGGCCTCTTCGATCAAACGGCTTATGGGGATTTTAATCAACGACGACTAGTGCAGGGAGAATTGAGAATTATCGCCGCAGAATGAAAACCGTGTCCTTGACCAATGGATGACCTTGAATTCAGGCATTCTCCTCTTGAGGTTGTCCCGTCGATTTATGGGTTATAAGATGCAATAAATAAATAAATGATCCCAGTATTGCAGAATTTTTTATAGCACTCTTTACTCATAGAGAAAAGAAAAAGGAAGAAGAACCTCCTGGCGATGTGGCATTTAAAAGTTTTATGGCTTCTGGTCAGGCAAAAATAGGCGGAGGGAGGACGGCGGAAAAAGTTGGTGAGTTGAGGAGAGGGGAAAGTAAAGCGAAAAAAAAACTAAAATAAATAGCTGAAATGAGAGCATTCCACCGTAAACGTAGAACACACCGCTCAAATTTTCGATTCGACGCGGGTATTATTATTGCACGCTCTTGCCTCGACACGCCGCCGACGTCGAGTATATATTCTGCGGTGTACTTTCAGCATTATATACAAAACTCCTCGTGCCTTTGAAAATGTGGCAAAGAGTTTTGCACCGGCATTGCATCCCAACCTCCACAGGCACTGCCTCCTCTCCCAAGTCCTGGTGCACGAGGTTTACCCTCCCCTCTATCTTCTAATTCTCTCTCTCTCTCACTCGAGCGGCGTTAGACAATGAAATGGCTCGAGTTCCCATGAACGGATAGCCAGAAGATGGAAGGCGCGGCAATTACGCGGTAATTCGCAGGTGTTGTGAGAAAATGGCGGACGCGCGGGACTGCCTGGATGCTTTCTTGGCCTTAATCGCAGTAATTTTTCTACCATTACGTACGCAGAGTTTATCGACAAGTGAGAAGTGAGAGAGAGAGAGAGAGAGAGAATTTTGAAGGATCATCGGGTGTAGGTATCGGTATACATTGGCAGAAGAAAAAAGAAGAAGAAGAAGTCAAATTTCAAGGATTGTTGATTAGTATTGCCAGGAGAGACGGACAATTTCAGGTAGAGTTGAAGATCCACGGGAATTATAACAATTTTAGCCGTTAATTGTCAGCGTAGAGAACTTAATTCTATTCCAGATGGAATCGTTCAGAAAAGCTTGTATACGACATAGAAAGTCGGGATAACGAGAGTTTCTACTTTCTACTAGCCTAGTGCCAAAATTGAGGATCACCAGAGACGAAAAAATATTAAAAATTGGAAAGTTTCGGGCAGTTAATTTTCTGCATTTTAAATCTATTGAAAATTCTATTATAGTTAATATCCAATTTCAGAATGAGTTGAGGAATTCTTCCATCCACTGAATGATAGTATACGATAAAAATCTTTATTCATTTAAACAGATGGGTAATTCCAGGAACTATTTCCTTTTCAATTAGATTTAACCTCATAGAATTAAGAATACCCGCCAACCGATAACTGGAATATCAAAGGATATTGGCTCAATAACCACTATTTCTCTTTTTTAATGAAAATCAAAGTATTCTTTGAAATCGTTTTCAGCGAACAATTTTGCCCAACACAACAATATTCTTTTCCCGCCGTGTAATATTCAAAACAAATCCAGTGAAAAATTTTCACCAATTCATCATTTTCATGCAAAAAACATCAACGTGCCGATAAGTTTAACCAGCATTTCAGTAAAAACCATTGAATTGTACAAATAAAACAAACAAAAACCACAGTACAAAGGAAGATTACAATAATAGAGTGATTCGAGTTAATCCCGATATTATACTCTCGATTTGGATGGCCTCTCTGTACATGTGCGTGTTACTTGTCAATAGTGATTAGTCATCGCTTTTTATCCGCACATTTTTGCCCGCCATTTTCCACCTCTGTCAACCAAAAAGCTCACTGGTTAGTTTGTCTCTAGACAGATACCGAGCAAGTATCACTGGCAACAAAATACGAAGCGTCATGCGATATTGAGTGTGACATACGAACACGCGCTAAACCATTTGTACACATGTTTTGTTTACCTCGTTTTTTTCCCTCCCACTCTTTTCGCATTGCCCAGGAATAATCGGAATTCAGAGGAGTTGTTCCTCAACTTCTTGCTATTTCTCAGCAGTACATTCAATGAATAAAAAAAAAATGCCAACTGTCAATGGAAAGACAAACCTCCTTGACTCGTGCGATGCAGACACGATGTACTCGTATCAAGTGTCTGTCGAATCGATCGATGGACGATGGGAATGCGGAAACTAGGTGCACTTCATCACTCTTCGTTCACCATCCCGCACATCGTTCGCACCCCCTCCCCCGCCAGCCCTTGCTGTGAGCATTTGCAACCAAACGTATATATACGTCTGTTCCGGATGGATATAATTTCGCATGGATAATACCGTAGACAGAGGCTGAGGGGAAATGGGAGATGTCGTGCCTTTGAAACTGTGACGCTGTACCACTGGCATAAAATTCACGTATACACGTGCACAACTAGACAGTTGTTATCATCGTGATTGACTCAATGGGCCTGCCGGAACAGTTTTTATTCAACTTGACCCCCTGGCTGTGAGCGTCAGTGTCAATTTACTACTCTTGCGAAAAGGTCCAGACGACTATTCGCTCGTTTTTTTTATCCCCCTTCGTAATTCTCACCCCCTCGCCAGTTGGTGAAAATCAAATAATTTTGGGGCGATGAAAAAGTAGGAAGAAACATGGAGAGTTGGACATGAAACTCAGGCGTCAACTCATCTCTCAACTATCGACGCAGACACCTGGTGTGCGCTCCCACTCTCTCTCTGTCTCTCTCTCTCTCTCTCAGCCTCTCGAGTTAAATAGAGGAAACGGAGGATGAAAAAGGGAGATAGTTGTGAAAAAAAGTTGTACGTATAGAATGAGATCGGAGCCGACTGGTGGGCCCTTTTTATTGGAGTAAAGGCCGCGTGTGGAATACACCGAAGGAACGTTAGAACTACCAGAATGCTTTGAGCGTCGGAACCAGACTCTCTATCTCCCATATTATATATTTCTTTTTGCTAACATGGCAGAATACTTTTATTGTCCATTAAAACTACACTGTTATTTATATGGGCACCGAATACATTATATTGAACACCCGTGTGGAAAAATTAACATAAAAGGCCCCAGACGTATTTACTATTCGTTGTTGTCCGTAACAGTGAGCAAATAACTGTACTGTCGGAAGTGTGTATTTCGGAGTAAACTTCACTAGTTACGAGTTAGCGCTGGCAGAGGTGTACAGAGTGACATCACCGGGCCACGGACTCATCGAAGTTTGATATTATTTGTGAGTCAGTGATGTAATCACGTGTGTACGAATTTTTGTTATTTTATTCGCGTGTATTTCGGACCGGAGAACAATGGGGAGTTAACACTAGTACAAGTTGTGGATGACGCAATAAGAATTTGCTTTTCAACCTTTTTCTAGGATGAAAATAATTTTCGATTGCACCCTATATAATGTAAAAAAATTTTGTACTCACGGGCTGAGTGAATCCGGCGGCAACAATTGCGCACATATCGTACAGCAAACCAAGTAACACTCTCACACGTTTAATACGAAATCTTCACGCACTTTCAATAGATATAAAAAAAATATTAATAGGAATATTCAACCCAAGTGGTTGGGAGCGTTGACCGATGTGAGACGGCAGATTTAGCAGGGGAAAAAAATTTATGATTTACTGGCAAATCTAAATTAAACGGCAAACGAACAGTCATTCAATTACTGTTCCAATCCAGAGAGTGTAGGAACTTTTCAAAAAATCAAGTATTCGTACTGTGGTCGAGGGCTTCCAGTAGTCGGAAGCGCAGGGAAAGCGAGAACAAAAAATATATGTATTCCCTCTGAGTGGCCCTTGATGACTGTCGCAAACACTTTACTATTTCACTTGACCGTAAATACTGTCACCAATTCACGTCTGTTGGTTACAAGTATCAATAATATTCACTGCTCCAAACACATTATAATCCTCGTACGTAGTTAATCGCAGATAAACCATAAAACCAAGAACCAAACAAATATATTAAATAAATAAACTTTGTTGTACACTCCAAAGCGTCGTTAGGGCACTGTAAACACTCTGTGATCACTTCTTGATAACACACTCGCTTTAATAAAAAATTATCCTCTGGTTAATATCGTAATTTTTCAAGTCTTTGAGTGCCGCAACAAGTATTATCGACGTTGTTGGCAAGGTTACTCAATCAAAACTTTGGTTTAAAATAATGAGAGGAAAAAAATCGATAGAATCCAAATAGACTGCACTTTTGCACACGTACTCGTAGATTTTTTAAATTTCAATCTCTTGACAATAAAAATCTCGCGTATTACAAGAAGATTGAGCTCGATCCGCTCCCGACGACGTCAGCGGCGAAACTAACTGCCAGCGGGACGAAAGAGCGTCGTCATCCCCACCACAAGACCACCACCACTCGGCTACGTACGGATGGTTCCCCCATCAGGCTGGAAGGTAATCCGGCGTTGCCGCTCGACCCGGTCGTCCCCTCGGTTTCTCTCCCTCGTTCCCATCAGTGCCAGCCAGCCCCTCTCTCTCTTCATCACACGCGCTCGCTCCCCAAGTCCTCTTCCCTCCAGTACCAACCCCCTTCTCTCGGCCCCTCTACCCGCTCCTCATGCCACTCTACAAAGCCCGATTGTGAGCGCTCTCCCAGCTCCCTCCTTCTCTCACCCGCGCTAACATAACCCAACTATACGAATACCCGAAGCTCCTGCGCGCTTCCCTCCTGTACTTTCGGTCCTCTTCCACACTCCTACCGTCTACCTCAGCTGGTGTCCTCTTTCACCTCGCAGTCCATCGCCACCTAACATCCCTCTCCCTCGACTCCCTCACACTCTCTCTCTCTCTCTCTCCTCTCTCATCCTTCTCACACTCAAACACTTTGCCTATACCTCAGAGCCATCCAAAGCTTTTCCCGATCGCCTCTTTTTCAGCCTCGCCGACGACCGGTGAACGTGCCTTTGGTATCTTTTGCCTGGTTCCTTCAGAGAGAGAACCGGCGGGAGAGAGGTAACCGTTAGGTTAGGATTGTAAGAGGGGTCTTGTGCTTTTTTTTATTTCAGGTTCTCGATTTTTTATTTCCCCCGTTTTTAAACAGATAGCGCAATGTCTCTCCTTGGCCCTCTCGGGGACCACTGTGTTCCTTATCGCTTGAGAAAAGTCAAGATTACCTGGCTGAAAATTTTGACATTTTCCCCCGATAGGCTCTCCTTCTCTAATGCTTGGGCAATTTTGGAGGGGCTGTCATTGTGAATTAGACATTCGATATGGAGTTTGAGAAAGAGGAAAATTCAAGTGATGTTAATTTAATTTTGAAAAATAATATCCACGCCTCGCCATGGAAAACATGTAAATGAAAAATGGCACAGTTCGCCACTCGCTGAACGTAACATCACTAACAAAAGATATAGTTCGGATACACGTGCGACCGGGTGTTTCAACTTGTGGGATTGGCAGCCCTCGGCTTCGCCTGGAACCGCCAACTTCACACTCGTTACCACCCCATCGCATTTGTATCAAAATATACTATTTTTGTGACTGCTGCTACGTTCAGCCCGTACCGAAAGGTGCCTCTGCGTTTACTAGTAAACGAAAAGTCGATACTTGTAAAGGAAAAGACTTTTCTATATATATCCTATTAAGAACCGAAGATCCGTCATTTGCCGCTACGGGTAGTACTATTGGTCACAAGCAACTATCGTATTGCATTACGTTTTATAGCCTTGCAGAAGGGATTTCACACGGGTGTGAAATATGACACGATAAAGTTACGAAAATTTGCGTCAAACCAGCACGCTATTCTCTATTTATCCAGCGGTGGATGCTATGGATACTCTGTTTCGTGTTATGAGTTGGGTTTAAGTCGGCAGTTTGCGGAGTAAAGGAAAACAATTTTTTCGTCGAGGGATAGGATATATCGTGCAACTGGATTTACATGTGTGTCGCACACTTTGTATTTGTCCGTGTTCTATCCAGTGGAAAAACCAGCCCCTTCTACAGACAAAAGAGGACCACCCTCCGGTATCTCGAGTATCGCATAAACAAAACTGAATCGCGATCTTATAACTCGTGAAAATGTACGATGTACTAGAGTGCTGGGGAAATTTAAAGTTACCCCCTTGAACGTGTTCTTCGTGTTAGGATCGTGCCATTCACCGGTCCACCAGTGGAGAAAACGAGAGCGAAAATTTTTTGCCCGCTTAATTCACCCTGGCTCCACTATATAACTCCCTTGGATTGAATTGTTTTTATTTCTCCTACGTTTTCTATTTTGGCGTTTTTTGTTTAGGAGGAAAACGTGCACTGTTGGAAAATTACTCTTGAAGTTTCAAGCGAAACGTCTTGAAATTTTTGGCATGGAGAAAGTTGTGGAAAATTATTACACATATTTTCGGTGAGTAATTGCTTGTTTTTGGAATATTTCTGGGAAACTGATTGACAATGGGAGCATTTGAACGAGTAGATCCTGCACGATTACAGGATTTAATCGAAATAAAAGTATTTATTAGAAATTTCTTCATCTCAATGTTGGAAATTAGGCAACTAGCTAGTCATGTCGATAAAAACAATTTAATTAGAGGAAGCGAATAGTTCATTAATTGCACGTAAATCGCCTAAAAAGAGAATAATTTCAATAAATTTGCTTTCATCAATGATAATGAAACCTTTATTGGAATCAAATTGGAATTGAAAATGGAATCAAATCAAAAATTGGATAACAAAGTAATTGAATAAATGTGACTAAAAGTTTACGAACTCTTCAAAAAACAATCTAAAGAATTCAAGTAAAGTTTATCCATATTAAATGGATTTCTCAAGCTGTAATGTTCTTAATTGCTATTTATTGAATATTATATAAAACCCGATGTTTAGTATTCTCAATGCCATTGAAATCAAACTATTATGAGAATACCCCGCACCAAAAAATCAGATTTGTTCAATTTTCAAGGTGTAGAGAAAATGCAAAGGCTACATTTAAAATGAAATTGTATTCCAGAATATTTCTCAAAACGAAAATGAATTGATATATTTGCGATGTGCTATTCATTTAAACGAGCCCGGACACTCACTGTAATTGTGACAATCAAAATTGAAAATTCCAAATTAGCCGTGTCAAATACCAGTGACCCAATAATGAAAAAGCGTGACAGCCTTTCGATATTCTCGATTCGATTCGAGTTCTGAGATGCATGTACTTTTTATTTAATTACTGGTTGATTGATTATTAAAAAAATTGACAAACTTTTATTTCTTGAAAAATATTTTTTTGACAATCCGTAAAATCATGTATTTATTTGAATAACAATTATGCAAGGATATGATATGAATAATTAATTTATTATTTACATTTGAAATAAATCCCGAATAGATTCATTTCCATAAATTCGTTACCATCAATGTTAATAAAGTCTTAATTTGGAATAACAAAGTATTGATTTATATTTTTTCAATCTAACAAGTATTGATTTAACAAGGAATAATAAAATTATTCATTCAACTCACATAAATTTTCTCTGCTACATTGTTTCGAATTGTTATGTGTTGGAAATGAAATCCAATATGATGTTTAATATTTACAATGAGTTTGAATGCTAAATCTACCGGGAATATCAGTAATCGTACAAAATGAAAAATTCATTTGTATTGAGTTTTCAAGCATAAAATTAAATAAAATAACAACCGGGTGAAAGGAAAAATATTTGCGCCTGCGGTAATACTGGAATCCAAGAACTCAAATACCTCCACTTCCGAAATGACCGACAGAAATTTCCCCATTAATTATTCAAATTCAGGGAAACCATCAGTACAATAATTTATGGAATACTCACACTATGACTACAAAACCCCCTCCTTTAAACTTGACCACAGAGTTCTTGTGGTCGACGAGTATCAGCTTTGTATGTTACTCAGCAGTTAGCGTTATCTGAAATGATACAAAAACATAAAAAAACGTTACAAAACTCGATTTGTATCTGGCACGCAAAAAAGAAATTACACATCATATAGATTGGGGGTTGGGTGAAAAAGTGAGTCAGATTTGCATTCGAGGGATTTCCGTAATCCCCCGACTAATACCCGTGATCCTATTATTGAAGGTTTTTCACCTTTTTTTTTTTGCCGGTACGCACATCACGATCGTTAGCACAATACTGCAATACGATACGACGATTGCGGGAATTATTAATTTACAACCGGCCCTACCGCTACCCTTTCATTATAAATTCAATTAAAATTAAGCAATAATGTTATTCGGTGATTACTCTCTGACATTTGAATTCACTTCAAGATCAAAATATTCAAAAAAAATCTGAAACCCGTATGATTAATCAATTTCCCATTCATAATTTGTTCCTCTTGACTCTAGTTTATCCTTTTGACAACCATTTTCGAGGCGTGCGGGCGTTCCAATTAAAAACTTTCAAAATTCACAACTTGGCACTTTCTCAGGTCTATAAACAATTAACCTTGGAAATATCAATTAATGTCTGCAATCATCAGAAAATTTCTAAATCCATTATCCACGCCATTTCTGTTACAAAAGATCCGAGAAATTTTCTTCGTCGACTGAAAGCGATTCTACTGCCCCAATATCCTTAAAACTCTCAGAACTCAAAAATCGCAATTGAAAATATTAAACTCTCTATACGCAAGATTTTTCTCCAGTTCTGCGTATGTACATCCACTTCATGGATCAATGTGTTCATGTAACTCCGGTATTTTTTTTTCAGCTTGCGTCAAAAAACAAACGTTTGAAAGTGGGATGTCCCTCATTAAGTTGGCACTACTCGACGGTCACTTTGCTCCTCCTGCCGCCCGGCGCCCTTTATGCCGAGTCCCTTCAGAGCCTCCTGTACTTTGATTCTCTTCTCTGGGATTGCCCCGAGGATAAGAAGGGCTTTTCGTTCATATTATATATCCCGTCGGTCTCTCGGGACCATTAAAACGATTCCCGCTGCCAATGCACCGGGTCTCTGCTCCCCTCTCTCCCAGAGGTTCTCACCTTCTCTCTCGCTCGCGCTCTCTCTCTCTCTCTCTCTCTCTCTCTCTCTCTCTCTCTCTCTCTCTCCGTGTCTCTCTATTTACTAACCGGCTTGGAGTAAGACGTCACATATGCGAAATGCATTCGATATACGTGTCATGCTCACAATGCGACGGAGCTGGTGTGATCCAAGGTTTTAAATGTCTTGCGACGATGCCACCAGCTACCTGACAATGCTCGGGATCGAGACAGAGAGAAAAGGTGGCATTCAGTACGCATATGTATTAGGAGATCCCGCAATCAATGCATCTCATCGCAAAAGTGCGCTAACCATCGTCATGTTAGTAGTGATAAAGAAATCCGTGACAACCCCTCAATGCGCACGTGGGAAATTGTTTAATACGTATATTTAAGGTACTTCCGCAATGGCTAATACTTGTGAAAAACTTCGCAACTAAATTTCACGGGACCGCGCTATTCTTGAAATATGTGTGGTCAAACATTGAAATTTTTCTTTTTTCAAAATCGAACCGGAAATATATAAAAAACGGCGGCGTCAAAGTTGTGAGAATGGTAGAAATAATTTTGTCAAGAACCCAACCGTAAGTATATAAGTTACTGCCGAAGTACTTAATTTACGATAATTTGCTATATTTTCCAGATATGCACAGAATATATGCAAAATAAATATAGAGTACGTAGAAAATTTATCGTTGCTAAAAAGCAGAACTTTTGTTTCTTGAATTTAACGAATGAATTATGAAAAGTGAATTCAGTAGATATAAAGTTTCTCAAGTTGTTCTCCTGAAATTTCGTGATTAAATCACTAAAAATGAACTTATTAGATATTAATTTTCACAATTAAAAAAAAATGAAAATACATCAGAGAATTCAATTTAATTCTACCAACAAACTCTCAATTTGAAATAGTAAGTATCGAATTGAAATCGCTTTTTTTTGTCCAGAAAGACTTTTGTTTATTTGTTTTTTTAGTGAGTGGAAAAGAGAGAACAGTGAAACGACGAGAGACAGCCATCGAATGGCAGAGGAGAGCGCGTTATACACTCAATCCTGCACGCGGATTTTATCGTGTCTACCCTTTCGACAGCCATTTATGGCTTGTATCGAAAACTCAACCTACCAACCAAGAGAGAACTTCCGCAATTTACGTGTGAAATTTTACGTGACTCGGGCCATCACACTCAAGTAGGTGCTTGTATGTGTATTATACAAATTATTGTTTTAACCTCGTGCAACGATTTTTCCATTATTTTTGCTGGTTACATTTTTTGTTTTATCTCGTGTTTCGCAAGTTTTCGAGGCTTATTGGGGAGGTCCGTAGTAGAATTAATTCCAATATTGTTTCATCGGTGGTGAAAGGGGGATTAGTGGGTGCATTGGAGCTGGGTAATTTCCCTTGTCCGCGCCAGTTTCCTTATCAATAATGTGACGTAACGTTCGCTGTTGCGGATGTTTGGAAAGTCAGGGGGATGTCAGGGGATGAGTTTGAAAGTTTTCGATGGTTGATCTCACAAGTTGAGCGGGATCGTTTTTTGGTGAAGGGGGGGGGGGCGGCGGCAGGGGGTATTCACCGATGGGCGACGTGGTGTGGGTCGATGTGCATGCTACTGGGAATGTGCCACTCACAGCTTGAATCTCACTCTTGCGTCTGACGGAATAAACTATTTTCTATACAGTTCAAATCAGTTTTCATATTGACAACAAGAAAAATTGTGAGTAAAATACTGAAGATGACTGAACGAAGTTTAGTCACTAGAATTAATCTTTTTGTCATGAAGTTTGAACAATCTTAACTAATCTACATTGAGAAAAACATACAATTTCCCGCAAACTAATTTGTAAAAAAAAAGTTTAGTGTACTTTGTGGCCTACCAAGGACTTTGTCCTTTGAAACTAACATTACCATTTGAGGAACAGCAATTAGCAATTATTCTATCGTCAATCGGTATCTGAGTGGATGAATAATTCCATCTAATTAAAATCCAAACAAAATATGATTGCAATGAGCGCAAAAAAAATTCCATGAATAATTTAAAATTCATTTGAATTTCACATTTTTTCTGGCTGTCATTCCACGATTAAAGTGCCCGAGAATGTACACCACCGCATGTTTATCATCGGCGCAATTTTATTTTCCCTGTCTTCTCCCCACAAATTGATCCATCATGACCGCGAAAAAAAACGCAAATCAAGGAAATTAAACCCTTCGTATCCCCTCCGCATTAATTTTCTATTGGTTCATAATGCTCGACTCTCCCTCATAAAAAAGCTAAATTTGCTCGATCACCCTGTGGAAAGCGCTAGCAGCTTTTATAATTGAATGAACTACGCGAGCCCACTTCCGTTCGACAGATTTACATGAATACATACATAGTATTAAAACCGCCCCCCTCCCTATCTCATCCCCAAACAAACCGACACACTCACCGTAATTCGAGATATATTTGCGTGAATTTCGAACCGCGTTATTTCCCGACGAGTCGGTATTTTGCGGATGTATCTTTGTGCGATGGTCTCCACTCAGTTGAACTTGTTATTGCGTTTGGTTAAAACCGGTCATTCCCCCCTCCCCCTTCTCCCGACCCTCGTCGGCGTTCTCATATGTACGAGGATTGAGCGAAGTCGGTCATGCATCGTGGGTAGCTGATCGAAAACGTTCATACACGGTTGAACGTATAAAACGAATGAAGTCAGAGTATGTATGTGGAGTTAGATGATACTAGAGGAGAATGAGGGAGAAGAGGACTAGGAACCATTGAAAAAATGGCAAGTGCACTCATACGCGCGAGAATATTATGATCCGCGGTGTCCTCCCTGTCCGGGGAGGATCGAATGAGCGCCGCGTTTGGGTGGCTGACATTTTCATCACGTGAAAACATGGAATATCGCTTACCGGGTAGATATAAAATAGAATTAGAAATGAAAAAAAATAGAATACATTGATGAAATTATACATTGCGTCTCAATGGAAAGCATTTGTGAGTTCATGCGGGAGATATTGTAAAAAAAATTGCATATGGAGGAAAAGTCTTATTGACATTTGGGGATGTCTCTCTCGAGACTATCGGTAAATTTTATGTTGGCCCAACGGCCGTATTTTACTCGTCATTTTGCCAGCATTGTGACTATCTTTGCAGCGAAAAAAGCAAGTGTCGAGCGAAATGTTCTACATGGTAGAGTCTAATTCTTGAAACGCCTGTTGAAAAAAATTATAGGTAACATTGGAAGTTATCGAAATTAACTTTGCAAAAGGCCTAGATGTTTGCGCACTCCGCGGAAGGGAATAAATACAACTTGCTATAAAAAAAAAACGAACAATGCCCCCGTACGTTCGAGAATATTATGATCCGCGATGTCCTTTCCGTCTGGGGAGGGTTGAATAGTCGCCCCGCTTTTGTGGCCGACATTTTTATCGTGTGAAAACATGGAATATCGCTCACCAGGCAGATATAAAATAGAATTAAGAATAAAAAAAATAGAATGCATCGATGAAATTGTGTGGTTCTCGGCGGTTCAGTTAAAAAAAAATTGGGCATTTATACGTAAGAAATTGCAAAAAGTACATGGAGAGAAAAATACGCCACTGTTTCATGGAAACTCGCTCCAAAAATTAATGTGCCACCCACCAACGCGAGGACGTACGGGAGTTCCACTCATAAAAGAGATGTCGCACTTCTCCAATTCGAGTGAGCACATCCAAAAGTGCTAGGTGACTCGGTACAAAGTGGCGCGCTAGATCATTTAAAAATTCGGGTGCCAATACACTGAAATGTGGTCTGATTCTTTTAATTTTTCAACCGAAAACTCTACATTTTCGTATTTAGCATACTAGAGTACTTACCAATTCATTTTTTAAGCCACATGGGTCACCACTTTATAGAGGACAGCTGCAGAAAATTTAGTGAGTGACACCCTAAAATTTGGCAAGGGCTCCCCCCCCACTGTTCCGTGTCAGGTTTTCTGAAAAAACGATTCCTCAGCCTACTTTTCAATGAGCGGAAAAAATTAGGGTGCCGTACATGAAAGTTTTGTGGGAGGTCATTCTAATTGTGATGGGCAGACACCAATAGGTGGCGAGTGTTCTATATGTTTTTGAGCACCATTCAACCCGCCCCATGCGTTGGTGAGAAGGTACAATAATTTTCGGGATATTTTTCTCTCCGTGTAGACGTATCAAGGTCAATTTCCCTCTAACATTTGCAAATGACTTGCTTGCGATTATTGATTAATTTTATGACAACTCAAATACTGTATTTCACTCCTGATTCTGCGAATGTAGAAATCAATTTTACACGGAAAAAAATGAAAAACGAAATACCATCAATATTACATGGGGAAATATACAAAACAGAGAGCTATTATAAATGATGGGTAATAAATGAATTGGCAAGTGAAAAACAGTTGTCGCCCAAAGATGGACAAATATCTGGGAATTTTATAAAGTAATCAAATTAACCAATTAATAATTTTCCGATATTTATTTCCTCTCTTGGAATTAGGTACATGCAGTATGGAAATTAACCGTTTGATGTCGTATTATTCATAAATTCATAGCTCCGAAATAGTGGTATTTCACTCTCCCTGCGAATATAAAAAAACGATTTTATGGGGAATTATATACGGTAGACGTAATTCCGAGTTGAAAGTTTCTTATGTTAAAACTAAATAGACGGAGGAAGTTTTCTCTCCCGTTTATTTCTCATTCTCTCGAGCAAGAGTATAGAAACAATAATGTTTGGTGATTAGACTGGCTACTGGGCTACAAGGATTTCCCATTGCTAGTATTTCCCACGGGCTCGATACGTACACTATGTACAGAATACTCGAGACGTTAAGAGTCCGAACTTTAAGCTATTTCGAATATGTTGTAAAGTTGTAGAAGAATTCCATTGCGCCTCGAATTTCGTTGGGCAAGAACTTTCTACATTTTGTCTCAACACTTATTTCCCACAAACAAGAGAGCAAAGCAATATAAAACTTTGCCTAAAATTTCGAATAACAGGAATAAATTTTAAACTGAAAAGAGGTAGTACTTCAATTATACCGAAAGGGAGTGAGAGAAATAACAATGGAAAAAAATTGAAACAAATTTATTCGATTGGCGGAGCGGTTTTCCACTTCTATTGATTAATGAGAAGAAGGGTCATATAAATTAAATCATAAATACAAGACAAAGTAATGAGGAATACAGCCAAGAAATCGAGTGATGATCCGCTGAGGTGTTACCCGAGACAGGCCAACATGTACCCCCACTTTCTATTAGTAAATCAGTCGTGCAGGAGTGCCCTATAGATAGGGAACAACAATAGACGCGGACGTCAAATAAGGCCTTAATTGTGAGTATATTAATTAAAGTTGGGCGGCGGGTTAGGGTATTTTGAACTAGAAAATATCAACCTGCTCGTCTCGTTGCAAGTGTCGATAACTCATCATCTCATTCGCGGTAAGCAGATCGCCTAACTCGTTATATGAAATTACCGTTAGAAAAACATTTGATCGGTTTCTAAACGGATGTATGGAAAAAAACATCAATTAAGTAGAAATTAAGTGAAGTGTTATTTCTCGGCATAATAAGTTAATAAATGAAGACAATTTGAGGTATTTTTTTATAAACTTTTCAACAATAAAACCGTGGCAGTGTGAAACATCATTTCTAATCCCCTAAAAGTATATTCTTCAATCTGCGGATGAAATTAGCTATTGACCTCTTCGGCGTTCATGATAATTAGTTGTAGGTCAATCGTCAGACGATTTAATTAATTTAAATGGCTCGCTACTACTCCATTTCTATTTCCCAATACAGCAGTTGTGCTCTCCATCTTTCTATTTTATGCACAACCGCACTCTGTATTAATAAACAACTATCGACATTGCAGTTAGTCGACTATTCTGACTACAAGTCATTTGCCTCGCCAACTTCAATTGTACACAATAAAAGTGGTATAAAGTTATTATCTCGACAGAAAGAAAAAAAAATTAAAACGTTAGAGGCACTACAAATAGACGGATGGGAAAAAATAATGACCTTCAGTCGTCAGTCGTAGTTGATGGTCTCCTCCACTGGCCGGCTATTCTAACAGAAGAGCTGTTAAATTACCGGATTCATAGTCTCCAGAGATAAGGAAACTTTAATAGCAATAGCGAGTAAGGCAGTGCTGATGCTAACGGTACGGGTGAAGAAGTTGAAGTAGGAGGAGAATGAGAAAGAGTGAGTTTTCCCCCAATCGACGCAGTTAACATCTTTGTCCCGTATTTCAGAGTCCAGCTTGTGAATACATTCATGAGGCGAGAGAAACGACTGAGAGGGCGAGTAAGAGGGCGGAGGACTCCAGAGGAAGCAACAGCGGAGAGAAAGTACAAGTTTATAAGATTCTAGCCGTAGTCTATTTCACAAGTTGAGGATTCGGCAAAAAGGTGAAAGAGGAATGATGGGGAAGTAAATGGAAATGCTTTTTTTCGGACGAACAGCGCCAGCACGTGAGCCAATACAAAATATTATCATTGAGCTAAACATCAGCCCCAATTTGATTTTTATGTAATTGACATCGCGAGAAAGTGGGTAACTGAATTCTCCAAATATTGTTTAATTTTTATTGGCATGTGCAGCTCAAAAAATTATGTGTACAGTCTAATTTTTCATACCGACATCGTATTTTGCTGGTAGCCAAAAGTTGGACCTTTCTGGGAGTGAATTGTTGATATTTCAATGAAAGCTCAAATTTTCAGACTCAGTCTAAGACTCAAGTACTTTCAACGCTATACTGCTAGAATTTTTTATTTCGTTTCAGTTTTTTTTCGCTTAGAAATTACTGGAATACATTCACACAATTCACGGATTCTTCAGTGAAACAAGATTTATTACTTGAAAGTCCTAAAATAATTCCATAATAGTGAATGACCAGAAATGATGACGAAATAAATAATGAGTGGCGCGCATCATATCTGCATATATAGTATAATATCATATTGAACCAGTTGAAACTATGGCTCGGCAACAATAACCTAATCAAACTGATTGTCCGTGGTTCATTCACCTGAAAAGATGTTTTTGCCGAAGCCATTCATTTGCATTCGCAAACCCGATCCCATGGCCACTGGATTGTACTTGCCATCTCGTTACATATCAAATTTGTTCGTGATTTTGGTGCACATCCTGAACAATATTAACTATCCAGAGTTTCAATATCGCATGTTGAGTGCTGCATAGTGTAAACGTAACTGGGAAGAGAGCGGGATGATATTCTGCTTTACCAAAATGAACGTCCGGCTTCGTCGAACATATATGCGGAGTCTCGATATAGATTTTCCATTGCAGAGCTAATATTCAGTGGTTCAAACACACAGCGAATCAATTGATATTGGTCAACTCATTTTAATTAATTAGTTCTTGACAAGTAACGGTTCCGATGAGAGAAAATTATGTGAAAATCGGCTGGTTGAAATGTTTCTATTTGTCAACGGATGGATATTGTCCCGGGGATGTGTAGTTGATGATTCAAATTGAGAGGTAATTGAAATTTCAACAAGTTCCCGCGAATCTTTTCATTTTTGATTAAATATTGATCCACAATAGCAGGGAAGTTCAGAGATAAATCATTGAATTATCACGGAAATTAATACATTTATACGTGGTATTGATCAGGATACCGGTGGAACTCGCTCGTCGGCCAGCTCACACTGTTCTTTATCCATTGAGTAAATATCAATGGTGAACCGGAAGTCGAAAAACAGTAGAATTTTGGGGAAAGTAAAATAGAGTTGTTAAAAAGTGACAGGGTGTTTGATCAATACAAATAGAGTGAAAGTTTGAAGAGGTTAAGTTATCAACTGTTTGTTATCAGTACATTCCATCCAGAATGAAAATACGTTATTTTTCACTTATCTGGGGCATGAATCAGCGGAAAAAATCCCTAAAATTTCTGAAACCTCATGTTCAATATATATTCATCACTCAGCCAATCAATCGTCGTCGAATTAGAAATTTTTCATATAAATTATTCTCGTTTTGATCATTTTTTGTTGCTATTCGATCTATCAAATAAAAATCATCCGATTTTATCAAAATCAAACACTTAATTAAAAAAAATTGGAAGACAAGATCATTGAAATTTTTTTTTCCATTTTAATCAGCGAGTTCTTGTCCCATTTGTTTATATTCTCAAAGATAATTTTGTATTGACGTGTGTCAAGGTGTACACCTTCAGGGCATGAAATTTATTGTTAGTGACAAGGAAGGGCGTCGACTGGCAGCTGCCGCGAAGAGGAGACCAAGCCCAGTCGAGTAGAAACTATGCAGCGAGAGAGAAGTCCCTCTTGCCACTGGCTTGGCGCGTCCGATATTTTCCTCCTGCACACCAAGTTGATCACCCCCCCCCCCTTCCCCCCGCCTTCTCTTCGCCACATCTCTGTCAAACACCATCAACTTACCACCACGAAACTTACTCATCTCCTCGTCTCATGTATGGCCTCGATATACAGCTACTATTTCGAAGTCTTTCACGTACACCTCCTGGGGGCGGGAGGGGGTGGGCGGGCATTTCGGTTTGCCCCGACGGGTAGACGACCGTGTATGTTGCAGAGGCGTTCAACGAAAAAAACAAGGAGTACCCCCGTAGTTAAGGTATCTCAAGATATTACACGAGATAATATCATACACGCTGTTAAAGCCGCCTTTAACGCTGCGACCACCACGTATTCATCTCTGTCATAAATGTTTTCGAGTATTGGTTCACTGCATCTTGACAATTTATTATGGATTCATGGAATCCATTCGTCTTTTGGTTTATAATTTTATTAAGAATGAATCAATCTTGAAATTTGAAATAAGACCTGAGGGAATAGATCTCATCGATTTTGAATTTCTCAGATAAATGATGATGAAGAAAAACGTGTAAAAAGTTATTAGGTAAGGTTAAATTTCTCCCTTTCGACGGTAAGAGAACAAATTAATGCATTTATACTTAGGCTGAAGGTTTCTCAAAGAAGGAAATCGAAGAACTATAAATTACCGGTCATTCAAAGGAGATTGTAATTCCCAAATAAAAAATTAAAGGTGTCCATAGACAATACGCAAAAAACGGGATAAAAAATCGAAATTCAAAGTGGAGATTGTGCAAATAATTTCTATTTTTCCCAGAATTTACTTTACCTTCGTCATTCGCAATGGAACGATTCGTCAAAATCTAATCTAAAATTGGGTCTTCTCGATTCCCCTGAACCTCCCGGTTCATCCACTCCGCCGAGCTGAATTCTTGTCGTCAAACGTGGAAAAACGTCTCTTCCAACCGACACCTGAAAAAAATCTTTCCAAAAACCGTTGACTTCAAAGTTCCCTCTTTACGTCTATCCACAACGCGTGAAATACATTTATCGTAAGTTTTTTCAGCCTACTCCACCAGCCGTGAAAGATAAAACTTTATCGTTCGCAGCCACTCTCACAAAACTATATACCCGCTGGCCCCGAGTCATGCGATTTGTCTTCGCCGGGTCAATATTGACGTGCCGGGTCCCCCTCGGTCAACCGATTATCTCCCAGTTGCCTCTTCGACGTCGAGATAAAACGCATGTCGTTTTCGTAATAATGGAAAACAAAGTAAAATAAACTCGCGACAGAGTGAGGGAATACACAAGTAACAGCATCTTCGAGTGCTCGGATATGTCCCGGAGTGCCTGAAAGCCGAACGATAGAAAGGAAGAGAGAGAAGCGAGGGAAGAAGTACGGAGAAATATATAAAAGAGTCCGGGGGACAATGAGGATTACGAAGTGGGGATTATAAAGACCAATTTCAAATGATAGGGGCACTTTTGTAATGTCCCGAGAGTATTGCATGGCTACGTATGAATTGGAACTGGAAATCATGGTGAGAGGGTCAAGCGTATGCGTATAAATGTTGGCCTGCCTCAAGGGAATGAGTGAGAGACAGAGAGGGAGAGAGAGTGAGGAGAGAGAGAGAGAGAGAGAGGGAATGTGTGGCTGGCACACAGTGAGCCGAGAAAACGAGGCGTGGTGTCTCGCCTTGGGTAGTCGCCTCGGATTTCGGTTTCCGGTTTTGCACTCTTGGCCTCCTCTGCGCGCTCGTGTCATGCATCATGCAGGTGCTCGCGCTCCTGTAGTCTTTTGGGCTGAGCGGGGGGGGAGAAAAAAATGAGGCGGGAGAGAATTAAAATGAAAAATAAATACCAAAAAAAAATCAGAGAATGGAGAGGATGGAGTGGGCGAGAACGAAAAACAGTGGATCAAATGGTGAATTCAAACAGCTCACCCCCTCCACGTGCTTGTCAAAAATCGTTTGAATTATTGTAATTTTCGGTGTTTGACGTCATTGGAGACGAGAGGTGCACTCGAGGGCATGGACACATACCAAACGCAACACACGCACTCACAGTCAGCCTACCAGGTGCGCACGCGTGAACATCCGACACTTTGTGTGACGTTGAAATGACCTTTTTTTTGTTGGCTTTTATGAAACGACACATTTCCGCTTGTTCAATTGCCCCTTGTCATTTGTTAACAAATATTCCTCCAAAACTGTAATTCGATCGACGTTCAGTTCCCCCCTCCCTTCCAATGTATAATGCAGTGTTTATTGTGCATGTGGAATATAACTATTCGAGAGGAGATTTTTGTTCCCATGGATTGAATGGAGAAAATCTGGGTCTTTATTTGTACAAATTCTGTTGTACCTCGATGGTGTTGCATTCATTGTGCTCTTGCCTTTGAAAGTTGTAATGACGACAAATGAATTCTCATTGATCACGGATATATTGATGAGAAGTTGTGTTGATTATTGAGTAATTGATTTGGTATTTATCACCGGTTGCGGATGAAACGATGTCGTTAATTCTAGGTACAAATCAATTCACCGCCCTTTATGTATGAGCTCAGGTAGAGCGCGGGACAATGGAAAAGAGGACAAAACAATAAACGAGAAGGTATTCCAACGGAATGCACATAAATACATAATAGAGACTACGCACTGGAGAACTGAAATTGTTGGGTCGTTATGACTTCTTTAATTGTGAATGATGTGAGATCGTCAGAAACATGTGGAAATGGGTTGTCCACAAACTCATCAGATTGTTATCATCGACCATCAGGTTTATTTAACTTCGTCTTTATTTCTGTTATTATTTGGATTTTATCCCTAATTTTACGCTAATCACACCGTTTGTGGCTGGGATGCCGATACTCTCTGTTATTTTTTCTTAATTCAATGTTCTTGATCATTTAATTTATCAGATTTTATATTTTCATATTCCATAAATGAGTTTCCTGTGTCCCGATTTAAATAATCAGTAAACAAGATTGTAATTGTAATTACAATGCAATTTGTTGTGGACAATATGAGTTTTCTTCAATTGTATCAGAAAATTTGTACTTGGGTATTATTATTACGTTTAACATGATTAATAAGAAAGACCTCAAACTGCGCGACGTTCACCAAAAGAATTATCAACTCGACTAATGAAATAAAAAGTGCAGGATCTCGTGGAACGAGCGATTTGAATTCCCGCACGCTTGATAAAAGTCTCTGAGGAGGTAAATGCATCCCTAGGAACGCCCGTGGGGCTTCACTCAGCCAAGCCGCTCTCCCCTCTCTCACAGACACTTGCCGCTTATGGTCAGCGCTCCAGTCATTATCGCACTTATTTTCCCTCCGTAAAGCGGTGTTATATAGGGCCGGCATTCTCACTTCCCTCGATCCGTGTATTTGGCTTTCTCTTGACGGTTTGAGAACCACTTCCATCATCCTCATGGCCATCGGGGGCCCAGCCATTACCCGCTCTTCATAATTCTTACCCGTCTCTGTCTTCTCGATGTGCTTCAATATGACGTTACTTGGTACGTTCTCAACACACTGAATTTTAATTTATTCTGTAAATTATACTGCGCATGCGCTTGACTATCTTTAGCACACCGTCTCACAGCGATAGTATGGATTATGGTGTGGAATGCAGGGGAATTCATAATTCATGGAATGAGGGTTTCGATAATTTGAAAATGGGAGAAAATTACGGAATTGTATTCTTGGAATTAAACTACCCGAAATGTGAAGGTGAGAATTCAAGCTATGATTTGTGAAATATTTAATGATTAATTGTTGCGAATATTTCATGGCCTTTTTGATTCATTGACAATTCGCATTTTTTTGAATGCTCCGTCTTTTTACAATTTCCAATGCCAATCAGGTTCAATCAATAAGTTTCTAACCATCTTCAATTAGAAACTATGAAGATTAATTTGTTTTTTGAAGAAGAACACAGCGATATGATATGAGAGTGTTTTTTTTGGGGGTTCATAATGAAAAATGTGAAAAAACTTTGGCGAAAACTCGAGCTATTCCCATCCTTCTATCCCGATTCAATTGAGTAAATGCTTTGCAGAGAGGTTGCACCTTCAACGAAAATTACAAAATTGTTTCCCTAGTTTTTCTCATTAAAAAATATTTCCCACAGCCGGAGCGCTCATATTCTCCGCTCTGCATCCTCTGCAACCGACCTTGTACGCTCGTTATTTTGGTTGCTTCGGAGCTCCGCAGACGTTTCGATTTTCCCGTCAGGAATTCTACGTTATTTCCACGCGAGGCGAAGCAGTCCAGGGTAATGACGATCATTTGCAAATATTCTTCAACACTTTATTTACGCACCTTGTCCTCTCTTTTCCTTTGGTTCTTTCATATTTTATTCATTCAAGACAACATGAGGAACTTTGGTCCTGCAACTTTGCCACAAGGCAAAGTTGTAGCTGACTGTATGGGAAAGCGATCAACGATCAGTGAGACGCATCGTTTAGCTCATAAATTATTTGTAGACTAAGTGCTATGTCCAGAACTGTCACAGCTGTTTCTCGTTTGAGACGACTTAGCTCCTGCTTTGGGGTGGAGAAGGTTTGACAATTACCACCCGATGAGACATCAGGTTACAAGAGCGCTCTATGTTACAAGGGGAGAGTCAGAGAGAATCAATAAGGGGGAGGAAATCGACCTTATTAAGGGTCAATAGCGTTCCGTCGTCGATAAAAAATTAGTCGCAGAGAGAGAATGAAAAACATTGGATATACTTATGATCGTTTGCAACTCATAAACGCTAATGAGGTATGTTAAAGAGTGATTGAACATATTTTTGTATCATTATCTAATTAAAGGACTGATTCGAGGGGCCCACAAATTTTTAGTTCACTCTTTAGAATATTGTGGTCACTCTGTACCACTGAAAGAGGACAAATTGGTGGAGGATTGCTAAATTATGGTTTTCTGAAAATTATAAGAATTCTTGTTTTGTTGATGCTCAATAATTTGAAACTTCCCGAAATCATCTATCCCGACATATATAGATTGTAACGAAGAAATTACCATTTATTTTTTCATAAAAAATGTGAAAGCAAGTTTTCATTCAATGTCTGACAGCAAATCGTGACGTGTTAAAAAAAAATTACTAAAATCTTGTAAAAAGAAATGTGGATCCTCATTGAATTACCATTTTCTCCACAGTTTTCTCCGCAAAACTAATTAGAAAATTGAAACTTAGAAAGCTCAAGTTTTGCGTCAATTGTAAAAACACTAATCTCCTTAAACAAATGAAAATACATTAGATAACTAAATATACGAGTTAAAGTAAGATAATCTAAAGTAATGAGCGATTTAACACATTTTTTCGGCGTCGCCTAATTCGTAATGTCCCATAAAGGGTGTTCGTGATTCTGGTAATATCCGAAAAAGTGGGTAACAAGCGACGAGGGGATGTGTGGGACGCATACTCTGAGACTCGCGTGGCTCGGCAAGTGTCATGAAACGAATGTAAAACTCGTTGAAAAGCTCGATAGCGATAGCCGAGGTGGTGGTGGGTTAGGGAAAAAAATACACGAGACCCCGAGCTTAAAAGGACGCGCGTGGGTGATTATATCCAATCCAACGCCACCCCTCCATCAGTTGCGACCATGTCCACGTGGCTGCGTGTTAACCCTCAGGCAGTCCGTCTCCCTCATTTTTGACTAATTGAAGACACCCTGCAATGTCAGTGATTTCCAGCTATCGTATACCCCTCGTTCTTTCACAGCAATTCACTAAAAAAAAGAAGCGTAAAAAACGAACGAGAAATTGGCAGTCACATTATTCATTCGAAAATTCCTGACAGGTCAACGAACTGTATCGATACTCGTGGCTTGGATTCCTCCAGTGTAGAATGAAATTCGTTAATCATTAATGTCATGGCAGAAAAAGAACAAGCGAAAGCTGAAAATCTATGTTAATTTTGTCAGGTAAAAACAGGGTTCAGTAAATACACTTCCCCGATGTAAATTCGTGTTATCTCAGTTGTAATGAGTGTGGCGAAACTTTTGTTATGGAATTATTTGAATTTTATAAGCTTCGATTTGTCTCCCGCATTAAGACATTATCGCATTAAAAATATAAACTAAAGACAACTATGTTAATAAAAAAGTACTCATGAAATGCCACGACAAGGACGTCATTATGTTTACAAGCCCGCTTTTTTCTCATTAAATTGTCATGTAATATGGGGGTGGGGGGAGGGGGGGGGGCGAATTCTCTTGAATTCTAGAGTATTTAACAAAATGACAATGTTCAAGTTGAACCGACTAAAATAGGGTGTCGCACAAGCCGACTCGCACAACGTTAATTCCTGTCCCCTCGTTTGTAACGAATTTGGAGAATCGTCAGTGTTGCCGATCCCACCGCTGTTGTTATTGAATTATTTGAATTTCAAATCGCCCGAGTGATCTCTCGCATTAAGACATTAATGCCTTAAAAAGGAAAAATCATCGGACCAGATGGAGGAGAATAAGGGGTGGAAGGGAAGGAGGAGGGGAACGGAGAAAGTAAAAGAACAGGAGAAAAAAAAATAACATTAACATTATCGTTTAAGGCCTCGGTCCTCATGAATTATTTTTATTCCCCAAGATTTTAGGAGCGGGGGCCGTATAAACCCAACAGGGTCGTCGGGCCGCGCGTATCAGAAAAATTATACGCGTGCGAAGAGGGACGGGTAAACCGTCGTATTAAATATGAACGGCGCATGAATAACCGTGGTAGTGCTCGTATCTTAACGCTTTACCTCTTCCCTACCCCTTCCGCCATCGCCCACCCCATTCGCTCTATCTCCCTCTCTCACTCGTTCTCTCATTTTGCGTTCTATACCCCCTCGGTTTTTGCACATACATATTCATGTATCTTGCTGGGCTCTTAACTATATAGCGAATGGTGAGCGCGTCCTGCAGGATGTTATACTCTTGGATCTTGGGAGCTCTCGTGATGCGCGCGGGAATGATACTGGAATAGCAGAGAGAGGGAGACGCGAAAAATATCTAGACACAGAGGTTAGAGTGGGAGGAAAAAATATTATGATGAAATATATGTATATATGTTTTTTATCCTGTTTTTCGTTGGAATTTTTCTGAGATGCAAAATTTTTCGTCTCCGGGGCGCAAGCACCTTGCTTGGCTCTCTTTGTACAGCAAAATTGTGACTCTCCTTGGATAACATATTCGTGAGTGGTGTATGAAGAGAGAAAGCAGGCCGCGCAGGTGGAATGGGGAAAGAAGTAGAAAAATGGAGACAGACGAGGGGTTTGTGACGGTACGAATTGCAGATATCGCTCGATCGAAAAATTTCCCGAAGGACTCCAGGCCTTGGGGAGGGCCTAGTGTGCGACGACTGTCATGAGGATCCGCCGAAAAAAGCGCGCCGGTTGGTCCTCGGTTGTTCTTCCGAAAGGCGGGCTGTGTTTCAGAAGGATACATTTGTGTTTCTTGGTCTGTGCAACGAAAAGGAGAGGGTGAATTTCGGTGGATCAGATATGGAGGACACTTTGGTTGCTCAAAGGGTAAATCCCTAGAGCGGGTTTTCAGTCAAGTGGATGCACGAGTCTCTGACTTTTCATTCTTCTTCTTTGAATGGATAAATGATTTTTGGTGGAGAATCTTGGGTGATTAAAGTTTTTGATAAATTCTTTAATAACAGAGTTTGAGGAAGCGAGTTCATTTTACGGGAGGAAATATGAAGGAATGAAATTTACAAGTTTAAGGTTTGAACAATAGCCGCGTCTCTCATTACGCCCCGGTGATAAAACTTTCAATTATTTACCTCGAGTTTCATTTGTTTCCCTAGAAATCCATAATGTGCTACTTAAAATAAGCATCTAAATTGCATTTCTCAAGTGTCAATTCAGAGTTGGTTTAAAATAGAGCCTTACTCACACCGACGGGGTTATAATTCTTACCCGTAAGCAATTTCAGTAGTTATAAATCGCTGTAGGTATTGTTTTTGATTCTTTTTCGCCTCAAATTTCGTGTTATTTTCATGCAGAAAATATTATCCAATTAACGGGAGGAATTGAGACGGCAAATTTCTAGAATTATAAAAAGGTTTTCCTTCAATTTTCTATTATGTATGAGGAAATGCTTAGACAATTAACCCAGCTTTTGTGCAAAATATTGCTTTTTATATTGCAACAATAGTTTAATAGAATCCATTGGTATGTTTCATGTAGACGATATTGGAACTTTTAATTATTAATTCGTTAGTGAACAGATTTATAAAGAATAGACTCCAATACGTACCTAACCAGCAATATTGTTATTCGAACACACCAATAACTCCGGCTGACATTGCCGTAAATAAAAAATCTTAACAATGCTGCAGTACAGACAAACAATACCTGTCACCTGCCTGTTATTCCATGCAAAGTTTGTCAGTTGTTAATATTTACTAATCAAATAATGGGATTTAGATGAGCCAGGCTTCATCTTGAAGCTTGCAAAAATAGTTTGACAATAAATACGTCGTCGAGAAGTTTACCTTTTCCACTCGCGAGTGATTAATAAATGAAGACGGTTCTATCAACTTTGATTTACTAATATTTCTATTCTCATCTTTCTTTTTTTCTTATTGACATTTCTTCGGAATTCATAATTCGTTGATAATTCGTTATTGATAATTCATTGACTTCTAAAATGTCATATCGCCGCCCAATGAATTATTGACAGAATAATTCATAATATGACATTTCAATCCATCATTAATTACATAATTGCGAAATTGTTGGGTTATATCGTTAGAAAACTGCTCAAAAAATTGACATTAGCTAGGATTACTAGGTAACCTTCTATATATGTCACGACGAATAAACAAATTTATTATGAACCTGTGCGGATAATACTCTATTGGTAGGTGTGTAACAATTATGGTAAATCCATTCATGGATGCTTTATTTCTACTCGGTGTTCATGATCCCTTCACTTCGTCATCCGAATGATTTACCAGCAGCTGCAGTGCATCACTGCATAATCCCGGTACTCGATTTTCGACAGAGTTGGATCGAGTCGCGCATTCTATTGGTTGAATTTAAAGCCCCTCTCTCCCCACATATCACTATCCCACTCACCCACGAATAATTCGTCTCTCCATGATGTGATTCTCCTACTCTCCCCACCTCTTTCTCTTTCATACATCCTGTAAACGTTGACGCGCTCGTATGTGCGCACACTAGGGAGTGCACATTGGCACGGATATGCGGTTCGCTTGTATAACTCGGGGTGCGAGTGGGACAATGTTTTCATTAACCGAGAACACGGGACATACCGGCATGCTGTTCATTAGACACGCTCCCTGTTGTACGGATAGATCCGCAAAATAAGCCGTCTGAATATTTCACACAATAGTGATGAAATCCCTTCATTGCTTGATTGAAAAAAAAATCGATGAATATTTCATTTCAAGTTGAAAATTAAAAATGTAGCGTTGACTAACATTGATGGAGTGCTCTCAATTAATAATAATTAATGAGTCGATTGTTACTGTCCGGAAAACAATGGACAAATTCCCAATGACATACAATTATGGGAGAGATTGACGTTCATGGAATTTATTGCGCTAATGATTTAGGATAATCAAATAAATTCAGATTTTCAGAGTGAGTTAGTACGCCGGATGGGAGGGCATACTCTCTTTGAAAAAAAATTCTCATGATTCATCAATTCTCCTTGACTATCCAGTATGCAGCCCAGAATGTTTGAGAAAAAAAAACCAGAAAACCTCACAAATGAAAAAGAAAATTAAAAAATTTTTTTTATTCCACTCCGTCTTAACTTTAAATCAAACCTCGACGAATAATTGCTCCATGATGAATCTCAATTGCCATAAATGACATCAATACATTGCACCACTCTCACCCAGAAAGCTGGCATTGAAATTCAACCCCCATCGCAATTGAATAAAAATTATGACCAATTAATTTACCATTTCCCCCGCCTGCCTCTCGTTATCACACGACCTCGTCTCCCAAAAACTTACGGCAGCGAGCCATCAGCGAGAAAGCGTACAAGGGTGGCAACGATTCGCCCACCAAAATGCTTTCATTAAAATAATCCAGGGATTGGGTGGCTCCTGGGCTCTATCGAAATTCCGTGTACAGAATAACGAGTTCACGTATTTTCCCCTCCCCAGTATACATACACGGTTAAAAGCCACGTTCCAATGTCGTATCGTGCCCGTGGTCCCTCTGTGTTGGATTGTACCGTACAAGTCTGCCGGGCAGACACATGTCCCTACGTGCATTGTTGGCCAGCGTTGGGAACGGGGTGAATCCAGTGCGGATTGGAGTGCAGCGCAGCTCGCTGCGGTGAGATGCGTGTATTTCAACAATTAAGTTTAGGCAGTTACCCCTCCCCAGCTCTCTCCATCCATCCCCTCTCCCCTGCATCTTTCCTCCTCGTTCAACATCCTCCGAAATTGTATATACCGTCACTTTTCCCAGTATGTCCTAGCGGTATGGAGCAACGAGCCCGTGTTTTACCCCCTCGCATTGTTTCATATATAACACGAGGTAGTGGTGTACAACGAGAGAATGAATAAAAAGAATTACAAGTGAAAAACACTTTGCCTGTTCTTTGCCTTCTCCACCATTGGCGCGCTCTCGCGGGACGCTCTGCTACTAATCGCGGGTCCAATGTGGTATCCAGTGGAATCCGCAAATGAGACTATTTTTAACAGTTAAAACTTGCCTTGAATGCATTCACTAATAATTTCCTTGGAATATCGACCAAAATAATTGTTGAATTTGCTAATATTTGTCACACTCATGGAATTATTTCATGAAGCACTAATTTTGTGGTTTGTTTCGTATGTAACAGGAGCGAAAAGTATATACCGAGAGGAAGAATAAAAAGAGAAATAAGCGAAAAAGACTCTTCTCTCTAGCTTCATCAGCTTTGGCTCTTCGTGGCAGGACGCTCTGCTCTGATGTCATGAGTTCCTCAAACGAGGTTCTCTCCAATGACTTGAGCTTTACTTTAAATGTAAATACTACTTCATAGACATCAATTTCAAATGAAAATATTGTTGTATTTTTCAGGACAGTTTGATGTGTTCAGATTTCTTCATATTTCCTGTGCTTATGAAGCTATTTCATGAAGCACTAGTTTCGTGGTTTACTCCCTGGATTTGCTCCGTATGGAACAGAAGGGAAGAATGCAAAAAGTGAAAAAGAATGAAAAAAGAAATAAGTAAAATACACTTGGCTTGCCCCCTGCCTTCTCCACCTTTGTCTCTCTCAGGCGGGACGCTATGCCACTAATCGACCGGCCAATATGTTATCCAATGGAATCCCCAAACGAGACTCTCTCCAATGGTTTGGCCTCGTAATTTTCCGGAATTGGCTTGTTTGTGTCTCGGATTTTTCGCGAAATTGCACACTCAAACATTCGTTAATGTTAACGATAAAAAAAAGAATTTTGAACGGAGAAAAAATATGTGTATAGAAGGGCGGTGGTGAGGCAAGGGGGAAGAATAAACATCAATTCTAACGTGGGCATTGGTTCATGTAGTGGTGTGAGTGCGACTGGAATAGCTGCGGGAAAGAACGAGAGACTGAGAGGGGCAGAGGTGGGAGTGAGTTGTCGTGCGGCCGGACGATTAGGTATGCATATATTGTACGCAAAAGTGCTTAATCATTTTTCCCAGCGCTGCTTGTATAGGCGAAAGAGATCGCTTCGTATTACACCGGAGTGCATAAATAGAGTCACGCTATAGGGTCAAACTCGTACGAACGGAGCATATGTGCTGGCGTATGGTGTGTCCTGTGGAGGTGGGTTTCTAATTTTTGAAATATGCGGAAGGAGATCGTTACCCTCGAGCTGTGCAGCGATTAATACACGAAACCTATCTTGTTTATGTTGGTCTTGAATTATTACGGATTTTGAAATTTCACGGCGCGATTAAATTGTTCTTGTTCCCCGTTATGAGAGTAATTGCATTCGTTGGGAGTTCCTTTCTTTTTGTTGTTAAAGCCATGTAAATAGAGGGAATATTTTCCCACAATTTGAATGGGTAACGGTTATATTTTGGGATAAATATAATACTTCTGTGGAGATTATTAAAATTCATATAAGGCACATGAAAAATTTTCGTAGCTCTTCGATCTAAATCTCTTAATAAATCCTGACGCATCCTTCACTCAAAGTAAATAAATCTGTTGAACATTTTTCTGGAAAAATGAATGAAATTTCACGGAAAATATTCTTCGAATAAATCAAGTGATCATTGAGTATTTTGTGAGTTAAGAACATGGATTTTAATTCGAACAGGATTAGTGAGACTAACAAACTGTAAATGTAGGTTTTGTTATTGGCTTGAATGGTGTTAAAAATGAGAACAATTAAATGATTGAATTATGCGCGCCAGTCTCTCCAGCGGGTAAAAATTTGACAGGGAATTAATCGACGGTCACGCATCTGGGGATCTGATCGCCGCGCTTAATTGACACTGATGGAACATGGATAGAAGTGCGAGAGGAGGGCGGACAGGGGTGCATATCATTTTGCCTAGACAGTTTTACCATTTTTCTGGATTAATCCTCTTCAACAGCCAAATGGGAAACCACAGTCTAGGAATTGTCGTGTGAGGTATAGATTCTCGTTGCCAAGGGGCATTATAACGTGTTTTATTTCACAACTAGATGAAAATAATTCTATGCATTATTCAGTCGAGCTTTGCATGGATGTCATTTATAACACAAATCGTCTTGAGCTTGGATTTTAAGGTCACGCTTCATGAAAATTAAATGCATTGATATATTTGTGCCGTTCCATGCAGAAGTTGTGTTGTGATTAATTTTATATTTTCGCAATCAGTCTGTAATGAATTTAGTGAATGCTTTTAAGACTGAGTCCGAATATGTCTCCAAATAATACATACTTAATATCGTTCCAGTCTACTCTCCGTCTCATACATTTCGAAAATTAATGCTCCGTCATACCTCAGCCACGGTGTCACAAGGTTCGCAACTATTTAGGATTGAATACATCGAATTTTACTTCTCAAATTGAGTTTCTTCCAGCCTCGCTTTCCATTCCACTGCAGCGCATTTAACTTTAATATATTCTCTCAATAAAATCAAGTTCTACTTTTAATTTTTAATTGGGAGCTAGCGCTGCGAGCAAACAAGAACGTTCCACTTGGGAAAACGAAGTGATGTTGAACTTGAAAGAAATTTAATCTTATCGAATTTTTTTTCCTCTACAACTCTACAATATTTAGTCCGGGTAAAGCTCTCCAACCGAACGAATCGATCTTTTGTCATCGTCAGTGAGTTCATTCACAAATATTCCTAGTCCAATCCTCGAATCATATGCAACCGGCTCGTACTAGAAAGCAATATTACAAAAAGGTTCTTCCCCTTGCTTCCTCGAGAGGACGGATGTGCCGATCTTGCCGGGCTGGCCACTCCTCGGAACATATTGCGTCCTGAAGTGTACTGTTAGTAGCCACCACTGATACCCCAAAAGACCTAGAAAAAAAACCTCAGCAAAACCTGCGTATACAATAAATTATTTTTTTCTACTATTCGCGTAATACTTTTTTCTGTTCTCATCTTTTTCTTTACTTCTTCGTAAGCCATGAAGTGAACCATAACTTGAGACTCCAATTATTTAGGATTGAAGCCGTCGTAATTTATGCTTCTTAAATTGAAGCTTTTTCCTTTGTCCATCTTCCCTTCACCTCAAGCGCACTTAACGTCAACAGATTGTGCAAAAAAATGAAGTTCTACTTCTCATTTTTAATTGTCCGATCTTCGAATGATCGCTGCGTTTTCTCAAGCTCATCGATTTACTGAAGTGAATCACTCCGCAAAACACGTAGATATATTAAACTATTCTTTCCACCGTACATACCACTTATTATTCTCCCAATTTTCTTTTATTTTCTTGTAAGCTATAAAGTAAAGATGATTCATGAGACTGCAATTATTTATGATTGAAGGCATCATAATTTTTACTTCTTAGAGATTCAGTTTTTTCTTCTCTACATATTTCAGTTGAAGCACACTTAGCTTTAACATATTCTCCCATAAAATTGTATTTTTACTCTCAATTTTTAATTCTTCAACCACCGAATAACATGTATGGGTCTCGTAATGGAACCCCTATTACAGAAAGGCATTTTCCCTTGGGTATTTCAGAACCAGATTTCCCCATTTTTCCGAACTAGTGCCCCTGGCCCATATTGCGCCCCGCAGTAGACCACCAGTGTCCGCTGCTGATGTCCGAAACGAACTGAAAAGAAAAAAGAAAAATCCTAGCAAAGCCTGCAGGTACAATAAACTATTTTTTTCCTCCATTCACGTGACACTTTGTCCCTTTGCTCTTATTTTTTTATTCGCTCATAAACCGTAGAGTGGAAATGACTCGAGAGCAGCCGTTCTCGAATAGGGTGGGTAGTAGAACCATGTTGGCGGGACGTTCGGGCAAGGGGGCGAAGGAGCCGGGGGGGGGGGGAATAGAAGGGGAATGAGGGGTTCGTGGTAGGGGATTGACTCGCCGGCATATTTGGCCACCCAGAGGCCAAAGCGGTGGTAATAAATGAGCGGTGAGCTTGCTGGCAGCGAAACTCGCGGGTTCAATTTCCCAAGAGAGAGTCGGTGCAAAACCGCAGCCTAAAAACAATATCTTTATACTCCTGGGGTAACAACGGGAAACCGGTCGATAGTCATTCCATATACTCCATCGGTGTATTATCCGCGCGGTGTATATATGGGATCGATACATTCTCGGCGTCATTACCAGTTGAAACAAAAAAAAAAAGAAAAAAAAAAGAAGTGGAAAAGAAATGTAGAGGAGAGGGAGAAAAGGCCCAGAGGGAGATAACAAGAAATCTGAGAGGTAGGGAAAAAATTCAGTGCAACGACTGGAATTACGCGCTTGCCAATGTACTTCCCTTCTCCAACCACTCGTGTGTACTGTCCGCGTACTATCTATGCCGTTTCACCCCTCGTAGGCAATTTGGCACTGGCGCCTACGCGGCCAGCATCCCCAGTGGAGTTTTGGCCGTCAGCTTATTGAGAATCTGCAGATTTTCTTCAGATTTCCCTCTCTCTTCTATTCGATCTGTCGCGTCTCATCTCCCTCTATCCAGTACCGTCTTAAGTCCCGTATTCCCTCGTCGGGAGAATCAAGCGAGAAGGGTATTGAGAGATAGCGTACAATGGCCTTGGGAGGATGACTGGGAAGAGATGCGAATGGTGGCAGCGGCGGGGGGCGGGGGGCGGGGGGAGGGGTGAGGCGAGAGAACTGAGAAAGCCAAAGGCGGCACGAGGTGGATGGTTACCGGTATTGGGGTGAAGCACATCCGGCAGCCGCCACACACAGGCCAATTGGAATAATTTTGGACCTTTGCGCGAAAATGGAAGGGCAATCAACGAGCTCGCTCGTCCATGAGAGTCCCGTTCATCCAAGCCAAATCATCCTATCTACTGTCGTTTCCACATTCGTTTTCAAACCCATCTATTTTCAATGTTGCATGTTTATTCGGTTTCTGAATTTTTGTGATGGAATTTTTTTTGGTTTTCAACACGTCAATTTCTGGTATCGCTCGTAATTGGGCATGGCTTAGCCACTTATTTTGATACATGGTACGTTTCAACAAGTATACTAAAAAAATTTGGTTTTCAATTTTTGTCCAAACAATATTTGATTGGCAAAATTATTGTTTTGTGTTGGTGTAATGACCGTTGATATTCGATTGGAAATTTTAGTATGTTCAAGAGACGTTGAATGAAACCGCCTCCTTAATTTTGAGACTCTGATTTATTTCACTCCTTGAGGAACATTCACATTCAGTTTTGCCTGGTAATATTTTCATTAATTTGTTGTATGAGTATTGCGTCGGTTTCTTGTGAAAAATACGTTTTAATTAGTTTTGGATATCAGTGGATGCGACGTAAATAATGTTGAAAAACATTTCCACGGAATCCAATTATTTCCATTGTTTCCCCAAGCAAATTCATTTTACTCCATCAAATATTCTCGTGTGGAATAAATCATTTTTTCACAGAACAATTTTTTTTCTTTCAGCGTAGAATAAATTGCCTTAAAAAACATGGTATTTTTCTTATTTTTTATTGTTTCAAATGTACATTTGGATTTTACTACGCCGTCAATCACAACCGAGTTAATATTCAAACTCATTAATTTCCAATGTTGCATATCCATTTCTGTTTTTGTACAACTGCATTGACCAATTTCTCGTTTTTTACCCCATCAATTTTCACTCTCATTGGTAATCGAGCGTGTCCCTCTCCTTACCTTGAAATATGTCCACGGTGATATAGATACTGGATAGACATTGCTATATAGATGTTGAAGGTAGCGCGGACGAGAAGGAAGAGCGAAAAAAAACTCAGTTGAGAGTCGATAGACGATTAATCTGGCCGAGGACTTGGAAGTCAAGAAATCCTCAGTTCTTCCTTCGCTTATATGTGGGCTCGAGCTAAGAAGTGGGCAATGGGTGGTCGCGACGGATTCCCATGTATTAGGGACGGAAGGCTGACTCAACGGTATTTTCCTCGACAGATTCCAATGTGCGTTTTCTCTGTCTCGATTTGTATCGACCATAAATTCACGATATTTCACAGTGGTTGGAGTAAAAGAAGAAAACAAATCCGTCCACTCTCGTTTACTCTCAGCGATAAGAAATTACTTTACCATTTATGCTGAGTGTGGAGTATATAGTCGCTATTTTTTTCCACTTGGGCTTTTTTTCTCTGTCTCCCTCTCTTCCTACCTACTGCAATTTGCCGAATGAAAATGGAGGAACTCGGCCACCTGTGTTATACTTGCTTTAACTTTTTTTCTGTTGCCTCCATCCCTTGAAATGAGGGGTTGGAAAAAAAATTGTTGAAGTGACAGAAGAATGTTGCACGCAAAAAAGTAAAAATATGTTTCGTTAGCAATTTGAGATAAACAAAATGAGCGCAGGAAATGTACGAGGGAGAGGACTGTTGAGCTGTGGTGAAGATGGTGAGTGAGATAACACCCCAGGAAAGTGTGAAAATAGAAAACGGAAGAGTGGAAATTCTAGAAAAGAGCTGCCTAGGTTACCGTTAATTTCAGGGGAAAAAGAAATAGGGTGTGCAGACACGTAACGACAGTGCGACCGAGACGAAAAGTCATGAAGTGAGAGCAAAGAACTACAATACAAAATTTGAGGCCGAGAGGGAGAAAGCGAGCGAGAGAGAGAGAGAGAGAGAGAGAGAGAGAGAGAGAGAAGATTGAGTTGAAGAAAAAGACATAAAGTTGGCTGGGAAAAGGACGGGGGATACGCGAGTTAGGGAAGCGGACAAACGAGAAATCTTTTAAGAGATGAGATGCTTTTAAGGACGTATTATAAAATGTCAGACTGGGTAGGGGGTAGAGTCCGGGATAGCGTTTACTGTGGCATAAATTAGAGATGGTGTTCCAACATAATCTGATATATTAACGAGCCAGTGAAGTGCCCTTCCTCTCTCCCTCTACCCTTTCACCCCCTTAACGTCCCGTTCCTGCACTCCTGCGGGATTCTAGAATTGCACGTTACTCCTAGTTGGTCTCTGTCCCTCAGCGCTCACATTCTTCTTCCACGTCTCTTATTCCTTTTCGTCAACCCATCAGTGACTTTTTTACAATGTCAATCTGCCATCTAGCACATTCAACAGAGCTTAGCGGTGTAATTGAAATTGCTTCTCATCGGTAACACGAAATTACGCTTCATTAACGATTTTGAGGAGAGGCGACGATTGAGAAAAGAATGTAATCGAATACGATGAATGAATGAGTCATAAAAACATGCCTTTTTACTTGATTTTATTATTCAGCGAAGTGAATAACGATTGAAAGTCAGAAAGGCAGCACAATAAAACCAACTGGCATAGATGATAAATTTTAAACAATCAATTTAAGCTGTCTGGTGGTTGTATGTGGTGCGCGCGGCTGAAAGGATTTTATCGAAAAGGCCAGAGGGAGGAATCTTTACAACTATCGACCTCTCTCCCTGTTGTATATATAAAACGTATACTCTGGCCTACACCGAATGAATGCCTCGTTTGTTCAACTATTGGCAATGGGAGAGGAGTGAAATCGTATATACCTCTCAATTCTTTTGGTATAACTTTTTCTTCAAATGATACATCGAAAGTGTGCGACCTTCACATCGCATAGTTATATTATTATTTATTCATTGTATTTGAAGTGTCTGAAGTGTTAAAGGGGGATCTTTTGTGCTCACATCAAGGTTTGAGGTGGATTGACGTGAGAAATAACTCATTCCTAGTATTAATTCGTCGATTCGAAAAATAAAATAATGTTCTCATCGAAGAGAGTGCTTTGAATTTTTTAAATGTAATGAGTCAAAGGGAATTTTTCATGTATATATTGGGAATTAATTTGCCTTTGTTAGATTGTTATTGGGGAACATGATACAGGTTGCGGTCATTTTTGGTCTGCATACATATACGAGATGGAATATTCGGAATTCATTGTGAATTAACGAAAATATCGATTTGATCTGTCGGCCTGGGAAATGCAGATATACCTTCACCTATACCTATATACCTTTGATGATATTATACTGTTCTCGTATTCATCTGTCCTTTTTTTAAAATCGAATTGTTAAAATGATTTTCGAAAGAGTGGCAATGCGCTTGGGAACTCTTGCAGTTGTTTCACTAGTTGGCCAGTGTTCCTGGGGCGTAATACAGGAATCGTGGTTGGCGTGACGAGGGGAGGGGGAGGGGTCAGTAAGGAGGAAAGAGGGTTACAAGAGACTCTGGGATTCTCTTCTGGCCTTTCGTGGTGGGGGCCGTGTGATTCAGCATTGTCTCTTCTCTAAGAGTCGAGGGAAGGATTCTTAGCTCCTTCGGCCATCCTTCCTTTTACCCCCTCAGCTTTCCTGCCTTCCACCAACCACCATTCAACTTTTAATTACGAGTCCCATTATTCCTCCAAGATTAGGTGGCTGCTCGTCTCCTCACTTGTACCGTCCGCTTCCCCAACCATCACTCGACATCCCCCTCCCCGAAACTACCCAGGTCTCGCTTGATAAAGATGAGCAATAAAATTTTCCGCTTAATACATTTTTCGTGGAGAGAAAATTAAAAAATTTCCCTTGATCCGTCAGAGGATTAACATTCATTTACTCCCGACTGAGAACAGTTGAGAAAAATATTTATTGGGAATGGAAGGTCGCAGATAGGAAAGTTCTTCTAAGGGGAATTTATTTACGTAGAATATATTTCTAAGAGTGTAATTTTGAGATAAGACAAATGTATTTAAGTAACGTCAACTTCAGTTCAAGCAACTGTATTAGATTAATGAAAAATTTGAACATTATTTCAGTGAAGAAACGCGTTTATTTAAAAAAAAAATGTCTTTGTGAAACCGCACAACAGAGGAAAGTCCTCTTTCCCAATTACTCGCGTTTTTCTGTTATTTTTCTTCGATTTTTATTCCTATGAGAAAAATTTCAAATCACTAGGGCAGATTGTTCCGTGATTTTCCGCTCTCATGGACGAGAGATATCGGCTCGTAGATGTGGAAAATCTATCATCGAATGAGTCTCCATTGACTGGCTTTTCTTGACTGATACTCGGTATCCTAAATACAGAATTTTCGGTGAAACGATATTTTCCTACGGCTGCTGGAGGGGTGTTGGTATAACCACTGTACGTATAAAATAGAAGGGAGTTAGAGAAGAAGAAAGTAGGGATTACATTGCGCTGCTTTACATCGTCAGGATAAGAAATATTCATGAATTTTGCATGAGGAAAGTGGTTTTGTCAATACCGCTGTTGTGATCGAAAATGGCCCCTGGGAGATACGATTTGAATAAGGCACACACAAGTGCCGAGGGAGTAGTGGCTTCAGTGGTGTGCAGACCGAGGTAGTCATGGACTTCTCTATAATCTCAGTACCCACCTATTTCTCATCGTACCCCCTCCTCCCACTTGTCTCCTGTGTAGATCGGAAAATAAATTTCATCCGCTTAGTATTTTTGTATCAATAACCCATGAAGAGACGACTTGTTTATTGTTCGGTAATACAACAGGAAGAAAATAAATTTCGGCAAAATCACTGCCAGTCCCTCGCTATTTATTTTATTGAAAGCAACAGCAATTTTCTATGGTTTCTGCTTTATGTAGAAAAAAGTGTGAACAAGGAACATCGCAAGGATTTTCAATTTGTGGACAGTTATATCGACTAAAAAAATCAATACACATAAAAGTTTGGGTTAAGGTTGCAGGAGTGAAAAAAATTGTAAAAATTATAATTTTCTCAAGCAGTCATTCTTCAAAGTCTAATGTTCTAATTTACAAAATCTATCGATTGAAGCAAGTATTACAACTTCTGATTTATTTCGACGAAAGCACCGGATAAAATACCGAGGTACGTCATGAAATGCTACAAAACATCGAAATTTCCTATTTCATTCGAAATCGTTACAATAAATTCCTACCCTTGGATCAGTAAAAATAATGAGCCGTTGGACTCGTGAAAATCTACCGTATGGTTTACTGTTTCTAGTGACCACTATCTGAAATGTATTTATTCACAATTGTCCACTGGAGCGTGTACTACCGCCAGGTCAATTAATGATCTTGAAAATTAATTTTCATTCGCTGACCCCCGACGGAATGGATGTTTGTGAATAAGCAAGGATTGAATAAAAGGAATAGCTCGTTTTTAAGAGATTGTGAATCAATTAAAGAGCTACGGGCAATTCGTTTTGATTTAGATAAATGTATTCATTACATACCATTACTACAGAATATTACATGGAATCTCTTTAGTGAGTGATAAATAGCCGATAAAGACTCTTAAGTAATGACTATCATTAAGAAATTAACTCAATCAGTAAAAAAAGGAGTTTCTCCTGGCAAAGCCTTTCAAACGGACCTCGAAACTTCGAGGAGATAATTTCATCACGTCGGCAGGTACAAAAAAACATTCGATTGTGAAATCATTTTTCTAGCTAAAGTGCCCGGGCTCGCCGAGATTGTTCCGCATAGAGTCGTATATAGCGTGTTAGACATTGAGAAAAGGAGGTGCTACATTTGCCGTCTTAGCGTCAGCCACTCCGCGGGAGAGCTGTACCTGACACTTAAACTGTCGCAATATTATGAGAATGCAACTTGCGGAGGCGCAAGGTAAAGGTGATACCGCGTATGACCTTCATACGTGGCATAAAATACCACTTGAAAATGAAAAACTATTTGAAATTAAACATTTTAAAACTCTGACGAATAATTTATGTTTTGGAAGTGGAAAAAGCGACGAATAAAAGCTCAAAGTAGGAATTTGAAGTATGGCAGTGGTAGTGAAATGATTTTTTATTCTCTTATTATTCTTTTTGTTGAATTTTGGTATTATGGCCCTAGGAAGAAGTTTTTGAATTATTTTACTGAAAACAGTTTAACTTACAATGTGAAAATGAAATAATTTTTCCAATGAGAGTAACAACGATCGTCGCAAAATCATTATTGAAATTTTTCTTCTGTTTGAAAAACAAATTTTAGATTTTATCAAATTTCCTACATTTTTAGTCGGAATTTTTCACCTTGTCGCTCTTAACTATTCAATATTAACCTCTTTATGGGCGTGCTTTGTAGAAAGGAGGTAAAAAATTGACAAAATGCGGTTGAAGGTCCCTCTTAAATGGAATCACATATGTACTTTCTAAAAAGTCATTTGTGGAAAATTCCATACCTTAAATTTCGAATTTTCAAATTTCGCCGCGTCTATTCTCACGTCATACGGACCAGTAGAAAAATGTAATTTATCCAAACGGGATGCCTCCCGACAGGTTGTAATTTCCACCCGTTCATTTCTCCATCTCGTCTCTTCCCTCCTTCCCCTTTTCTTCAAGAAACAATTTCTACCTCAGCGGAGACACCGACGATAGATAACTGCGATCCTTATCTCCGTCCGGATCGTTGAATTTTCTCGCAATCATGCCTACGAAAAAAAAGGAGGGAAGGAAGATCACTGTAATGAGCCACGACGAGGCTTGCCCTACCCCTAATTTCAGTTAGTGTCTGGGATTTGCGCATGAAACGAGATATAGATTAACGAGGGCGTATTTTCACTGAAGAAGCAGGATGAGGACGAGTGGGTGGGCGAGAGGGGCCGGGGTACAAGGCGGAAAGAGTAAAAAAATGGAAAAGAGAATAAAAAAGAGATAACGATAATGGCCTACACCGGGACTTATTCGACCGCCGAATGAATACATTATTAACGAAGGGAACTGAACTTTTAGTCGAGCGTGCGCGCATACATTGGAGGGCTATTATAGCGCACTCACTTCTCTCGGTATATGGTCTTTTGTCAAATGAAATCATTCGTTGCTTAGTACAGTATAATTGAATGATTGCTACCACCATTTGTATATGATTTTCAACGTCTCCTTGTCTACGCACTCACTTCATGCCAATTCAATTATGCACATCCGCCCGTTGTAACTGAAATTTCTATGAAGTGAGGATTGACATTCGTAATCAAAAGTGGCCCATCGAGGATTCATCGGGGTAACCAATAAAAATATGAAAGAGGCGTTTGTTTCATCTCCTTGAAACTGAATTTTTGTGATTAATTTTATTGAGGAAACATTAATTTTTATATCCGCAGATTTTTAACTACAGTGCAACGTGAGGTCAGCGATGAAATCACAAGAATTTCCTGTTCACTCTCAAGGACATTAGCTCAATTTTCGAAAATAAATTCGAGCGCACGCTGGGATGAACTGCTGGCCGTACTCCCAGTTCATTCGCCGACATTAGTTGGATTACTTATCGATGCGGAACGCCATAAATGATATAACATACAGTGATACCGCGCTAGCCACTCATCTTGCCCGGGCAATATCCATGCCTCATGTTTAAATGTACGCAATCTACCAACTCACGGTCAACGGTTATATTGAATGATTAGTCGCGCTCGATGTTTTAAATTGAGTTACGCTGCAATGGAATCATCGGGCGTAGTTGGGTGTTATTAATACGCTGGAAGCCCCCGCTCTCAGTTGGCCAACGATTGCACTGGGTCATTAAACACTTTTTAAAATATGACAGAGCGTTGCAAGATCAACTCTATCGGTTAGAGTCTGTGAATCAACAATGGGGGAATTTCATTTCTATTCTCAATGACATTTTCATTGGAAGACAACAGCCCAGGAGGGGGCAGAGCGTGTTCGTAAAAAGTTTTGCATTTAAGTTCATAAAACCCCGTTCTTATGGCGTATTTATAGCTTATATGAAATGACTCTTCACCGCTGGCAGAATGCCGTGTGGTAAATAAACTCCAGCCAACTCGGTTTGTGTGCGTAATCACCCGAAGAATTTCACTTCACTCGTCTTCCTTCATAAATTTCTCACTCGTCTACTCCTTAACAATCTTGAGTTATTTCAAATAGCAATAGCAACGTGTACCACATGTCGCTAATGGGCTTCTGTGTTGTCCTTGTTTAGCTGCAGTTGCAGCCACTGAAAGCCAATAGCTAAAGTCAGAGGGAATTTTGGTGGATGACTAATCAACTTATAACTAGACGAATAAGCCGACTCATCCGAATTTTGGTGAATAATTGATAATCTCGACTGAAGGATGATCCACAAGTGTCATGGTGCATACATCACAATAGTTTGCCTTTGTCATTATTTATCGGTTCATTTGGATGCCGATGCTGGGCTGTGTTGTCGCGTGTTCGTGTGCATGGGTTTGTTCAATTTCAGGAATAGTCTGGGGGATTATCCTGTGTACGAAGTGCTGTTTGGCTTAGAGGATAATTTGGGAAATTAACGAATTATTATTGAATCGATAATTGGACTCTGGCATAATTGGCATGACATCCTAGGAAGACGCATGAGCGCAGCGTCCCCCCTTCTCTCTCTCCCTCTCTCTCTGAAGGGACTTACGAAAAACAAAAATATTACACACAATCAATCTGAATTCAATCTGAATATAATTGATATTATTATTATTTGATATTATTATTATGTTACTTCAAGGAGTCATTTAATGAACTAACGAAGAATTAAACACAGCTATTTTCAACGATTCGATTTATTCAACAATGGAATTACTCCTATTTACTTAGATCCCCCAGTTTCCACCAAGTCTGACACCAGGAGAAAACCAATTTGATTTTCCATCTCATTTCTCCGTCTTTTTTTATCCACAATTTAACAAATTGTTTCATTAAACTCACCCAATAATCCCATTTTATAAACGAAAATAACGTACAGTATAATTTTACCTCCAGCCCACGGGGTTACATCCCGAACGTCCGCACTCCTGAGACTCTCATTTTGCGGTCCAAACGCCGCGGGGAGTGCCTCACCCGATTTAAGGATAGTATACCTCGACGGCTTCATGTCATAATAAAATTATACTTCCTATCTCGAAATCAGGGAATGCGATAGCTACTGACCCGTGCGACTTTATAGGCAGCAAACACGTGTGTTATTTCTCTCCTCTCTTCCCTCTGTACCATTATTTTATTTTCATTCCTACTTGTTGTTTTCTTATCCCCGTGCAAATAGTTGGTGATACAGGAAAGAGTGAAGTAAAAAAAAAGTAACGTTGGTAACCGGAGAGTTGAGAGCTGTAATACACTGTGTCAGCGTCCAGTCGTTTGCTGCCGTTGACGTTGCACCCATGAGAGTGCCTCAGTGGCTCTCGCCTCAGCATCTGCGATTCCGCTTCTAAAAACCCAATTTCTCCAAACCCTCCTCCGACCCCCGATCTTGCGCCTTCGCCAAGCTGCCTTTATATGGAACGAAATCCGACACTATAATACACATACCGATGTTGCTCGGTTTGTGAACGCAGAGAGAGGGAGGGAGAGGAGAGAGATCTGCGAACAAACTTCCAACACGTGTCAACATGTCGCTTGACACAGATTTTTCGAGGCGATAGGGTTGGAGAGGGTCCGCGTGCGGGTTAGTGGGAGGTGCAAAGGGGGAGAAAAAAAACCATTCGTGAGCAACAAAAAAAATGGCAAAATAGGGACACAGTGAGGCGTGTTTTGATCAACGCGGTTGAAGCTCGGACGAGACATCGAAGTGGGAACCAGTTTGTTCGTTTGTTGCCACCCGAGCGAACACAAGCGCTGTTATTTTTTCTAACTCATAAGAGATGTTACGCCTATCGGGCCCGCTTTTGTTTTTTTTTTAATTGCAAAATTTTTTTTGACTGTAAAAACGAAATAGTTTGAGCAGTCCTTTTGATTTGCCACCGCTGGCTGTCTGTTGGTCATGCGGTGAAACGCACGAATAGATTAGCAAAGTGCTGACAAGCGCGGATAGATGAACCATTTGTTCTCTCAATGTTGTTTCCCCAGATTTTTTTTCGAGAGACGATGAAAACGGTGGTCTAGCTGAAATGACGCAATGAGCGGTGGGACAGTCTGTTTCGTAATCGATTGAGGAAATTTCAATTATGAAGATGCGTGAATTTTTTTGTGACTGCTTTTAATTTAGTGCGCAATGTTCATTCAATATTTCTTCACAGCACATAGGGGAGATAAATAATTCGGGATGGATGAAAGACAACATGTGAGATGGGGTATTGATGAGAATGCGTGTGATCGTGGAATTAAAAATTCCTTATTAAGAAATCTTAATTTTCACTGAAAAATACTTTACGAAAAAAATTTCGAATGGAATTAAAAAATTCGCAACTCAAGATTTTCGAACGTTAAAAATATAATACGATAAAATATTGAACAGAAATCGCGAGAAGATCGGAATAGACGGGAATTCACAGAATTTTGGTTCGTTAACCAAGTCATTAACTCGATTTCTTATTTTGATCGCAGCCAGAAGAGTGAAAATTTCGTATAGTCTGCTCTCATGATAACACTAATTACAAGTAATGAGCGTCTCTTACCTCGTCAAAATGACGCGTGCAGAATGAAAGTTGTGTACATCCACAGTATCACTAGAAATAAACCACAAAATAAGCTAAAAAATCACGTATTTATTAATCACAGGTTCTTAGCCCCGGTTCAAATGCATCCACAGATTATACCCTATCCACCGTGCATCAACTGGATCCGTTGCACGGTGTGTCACAGCTGTCACTGCACATTTACGTCAAAATACATAATCAAGTGGACTCAGCCATGGAATTTTAACGAACAAATAATCATCACACACGAACCTCTTCCACTCCTCATTACAGCAGTACATCCACCAGTTGAATATCAGATATAAACACAACCTCCAAGTCAGACGATTGATCAATCACGGATTTTGCACCAATCGTCACTAATTGCGCATCTAATGATTATGGACAGAATAACTGCTATCCTCAGCGGACGGATATCATTTTCATTCCGTGCACGAGACATTCCGCAGACCACAAGTGTTACATACGATACGTCACTGGCGGTCGATCCACAACAATTGCGATTTCAACAGATCACAGAGTGATAACGTATTAGCTTAATGGCTCCGCACATATCATAATTTCTCCATACTGAGTGATCATTCGCGTCACACGGATGATTCACATGTCCACCGTGAGATAATCGATACGGGCCGATAAATGCCCGACAATTATTTACGATGCACCATTAAAAGGTAAGGAATTCTATGAAAAGCAATTTCAATCCAATATTCTCCCTCTTAATCCATCTAGAAGATCGCCAAGGAAACACTTTCACATTTTTATACTTTCACTTTATCTTCCATTTAAACTCAAAGTCCAAAGTCACAGAGCACTTCCGGTGGAAAATTCACAAATTCTTATCAGATTTTGGGCAACATTGGAGGTCGACACCGGTCGAGTGTACGATGTTAAAAGTTGCGAGGGGCGGGTGGGGGAGGCCCAGGCGATCCAGCCTCGGAAGAAACGCTCGTTGAACTGTCCTACGGAGCAACTCGAGCCAGGGTTTAGTATGAAGCAACGTACGTTCTTCCCTGCAGGCGTGTAGCCCACGATTCCAACTCAACTCCCTCTATCTCACTCCGGTGTTTCCACTCTACTCACTTGTACAGTGGAGTATTCAGCAAAATCCCTCTCTACCGCTCCCTCCCCGATGTTTGCTGATTCTCTCACTCCACTTGGGGGGGGGGGGGGGGGGCGAGGGAGCATATATATATTCCCCTTTTAGTAGGTGTATAAGCCCGCTCAACGCAGACACATGTATATGTTCAACGAAAGTTGATATAATATGAGAAACCCAGGGAAGCTTTGGGCTTTTTCTTCTGCACTTTGGCCAAATATTCTGGCTAGATGCACTTCCGATGGATTAATACGCTGGCAGATTTTTTTTCAATATTCAATGAAATTGCAGAGTTGAATCTAATTTTAGGTGGAATTGGTTATGAAATTGAAAATTCACCATGGAAAATTAATAAAGTTGAATCTTTCCCAAAAAAATTTCAATACTCTAGGAGATTCACCTCAAGACTCAGCCCCAACCGTCCTCATTTCTACAGACTCTAGATTGATGATACTAAATAGGTCATTAAAATTGCACACTACGTTAGAAATGCTCAAGATTTAAATTCTAAATGTTCTCCAACAATTATAGACCCCTGAAAAATGTTTAAGAATTCCAGGCGCTGATAAAAAAAGAATCAATAATATCGAAACAGTCGAGAAGCTACAGAATTTGTGATTCTACCGAAGAAGAGAAATTTTATTTTGTCGTCAGGCGATTAGGAGCCCATCTCCTTGGTACAGCCCCTCCTCTCCACCTGTCTAATCCGAGAAGAAAGGTAACTCTACTCCGTCCTCCTCCTATACGCTATCTCTTTCTCCTTCTTACCTATGCTCAGGTACATCCAATTGGAAGTAAGAGAGAGCAAGAGTGAGATAGATGAAAGGGAGACAGCAAATTCGCGGATCTATAAATTCTACTGGAGCTTTTCCGCCGGTGCGCAAAGTACTTTTCGTTTAAGCTCTCTGGCTGAACTCGTTACCCAGGGTAACTCGCTGTTGGGTGAGGGGTCCGTACTCCTTTCCTCTTTCTCTCTGTGTAGCAAACGAGAACGGGGCGAAACGTGCCCACGTGAATGCATTCCCCCGTCCTACTCACTCCAGTGGCTGCACTTCTTTCCACTTATTTGACTACGGAAGCAGTGGAAAATGTCGCGATTTGAAGCTCCGCATTATCGGCGATTAAAAGTGGAAAATTTTACACGTGTGTGCGATGAACTCTCATATACACAGATAAGACGACTCGCTCTATCTCCCCCCCCCCCTCTCTCCGCTCTCCAATAAGTTTTCTCACGTTCTAAACCCTCACACGCACATCAGACAATAATCCATACGAGTGTGCTAATTGTCGGTTTGCTCGAATTGCCACAATTTTCATTTCTAACCCCATAGTGTATCCTATCAGGCTCCAGGGGTAATTACTTTCAAACGGATATACTATTAGTGACTGGAGAGAGGCTGGCTGGATCGGACGTGGTACGAGACGATGATGCCTGCATACTACAGTCCCATTAAAAGCTATAAGCCAGTTCCACCTCACTGGCTCATCCACCCCACCTTCAATTTATACGAAATCTCTCGCCCCATTCACAACGCCACCGCACGGTCTGCCTATTATCCTACTACAACGCGTTGAATAGTAATTAATGAATCTTCCCGATTGCCTGGCGAGTGGATGCGTGCGAAAGGCCCATCATCGTTCGATATGACCGCTATTATTTGAACCTGCGGTGAGAGATAAAAATATAAGAGAATAAAAGTGTTGTACAGTATTTTAGGATGTTATTATGTCCTTTTTTTCACACTCAAAATTCAAATTATTCCAAAATGTCGATAAACGGAAATAAAATTTGTGGTAATTCCCATATCAATCGGGAGGAGTGCGACATTAAGAAGCGGTATATTGTCAAATCGTACGCGAGATTAAAATATTCGAAAAAATCGGCTCTAGAAAATTAACGAGGATAATATTAAATGCAAATTTTTAAAATAATGTTGAAGGATAATTTATTTTTATTAGCTAATGCGAATAGAAATAGAAATTCATGAGAACAATTGGCAGGAATTATTCAATTATTTCAATTTTTTTGCCGTTCTTCGTATACCCTTTCAAGTGTTTACGATTCGTTTCCCAAGCCCAACCCCTCTGTACTACACTCGCGAAGGGCCAAAGAGAAACCTTACCCTGAAGGAACCCTTGGCCAGGTACAGTTCCCTTTTTTAGGACTTCCGCCGACAGTGAAATCGAGAAATTAGAGAAATTGGTGCAAACGCCGGGAGGCGAACCGGCACACCAGTTTGACGCGCAAACCACTCTGACATTGCGGCCGGTTTCCATTATTTCAGTTAGATTAATTATGAAATTAAATGTCAATTTAAAAATGCACAATGCAATCTTTAAAATGGGTAATGTTAAATGTTACAAGAGGGCCGATGAAAATTACCAATTTCGTAATATTCTTACCGTGTCACGCAAAGAATGTTACCAATGTCATCATTCCAAAGCTGCCGTGTTCATGTTAATGTTATCCTCAATTATATTTTTCTCTTTCGTGAGAATAAATAATATCTCACAAACCGACTTCTCTTCATTTCTCTGTCAATAATTTAACTGCAATTACGCCAAACGTAAACTGATTCCCCTCCCTCCGCCCTCCCCAATTCATTAGCGCGAAAAAAAAGAGTATTGTATTTTTAATTATTACCTGACTCACGTTGTATATTTGACTTTATATTTTTACTGGCTTCCACATGCGCGTGTAATGCGCCCGGTGGATATCGATGTGACAGGCATAAGCGGGGGCCGTGACGAAGCAAAACTGCCTTGCGGGATGTCAAGAGAGCGAGAGAGATTGAGGGTGGAGGTGAGTGGTAACAGAGAGGACGGATGAAATAATAAAAATATGAAGAGAAAAGAGTGAAAAAAAAAACCCATAGGATTCAGTGCAGCATCTGAGTGTACTCTTTGGAGCCAACGAGAGGAAGAGATGTGTCGCCATCGCGTGTTCCAATCCGGTTGCGTACCAAGCATTAATGATAAAAACCGACGGGGCCCGCGAAGTGAACGCGAGAGAAGGTGAGTAGACCGGTCTCCATCGAAACCGCGTCGTGAGAGATGCCGACGCCGGCTAAACCTCAATAAGTATAAAGACTCCATGCAAATACCTAACCAATTATAAAGAATCACTTTACGTATGTACACTCAAATCGTATGGCTTTCTCTCAGGGGGGGTAAACTGTGCTCTCATGATATATTATCAATTTTCACGACGCAATTCTCCACTTCACTTCTTGGCCAAATATTATCAGTGCCCAGGGGCTCTGGGAGTGGGCACCACCAACCAATGGCCAACATAAAAATCAAGAAATGAAATAAGTGAGTTAAAGAAGAGGGAAAAAATGCTTAATAAAAATTCGTCGTCGTTCATTACTGTCAACTGTATCGCGTTTCGGATACACACTTCTCAGAATATTTTACGGTGAGACTGCTGGGGCCTTGGTGAGTTCAGTGGTCTTGGTGGGTTCTATAATATGCCAAATACCTTCTCGATGAGAGAGGGAGAGTGAGTGAGGGGGGACCTCTACATATGCCCATATGGAGGAGGACATTTTCTGGTGATCGAAGAGGCTCCCCGCCTTTGTATCCCAACAGTCGCGTTTTACGGGGAAAAGAGGAGAGAGGCTCGGGCTACTACACGCGCTGGCAATTATGTTATCTTCTCTACCTTCTTTGCTTGAGTAAGAGGAATAAAGAAAAAAAGAGGGTAGATATGCGGAGAGGGGAAAAATTGTACGGCGTCTTTTGATTTCATCGTAAATCATACCGCCACGCACACGATGCCATACCAAACCGCTGGTAATGCCCTATTCATCATCATTTTCGATTTTTATACATCTAATCCGAGGTGACTTACATCGCCCATGACAAATTCCTCTTGGGTAACATGAAAGGGCGATGGGGTAAGAGTAATGAATTTTATATCAACAGATTTGTGATACGGAGAATTAATCTACACAACAATTAAAAATTAATTTTCTGAATGCTCTGTGATATGTCCGGTGTACTTTGCATAGATATTTTTTATCGCTTTTTATCGCGTTACAATGCAAATTTCCAGGTACTTCGGGAAAAAATTAATAAGAACTGGAAATTTCAGTTCCACTATTCCTCAATAATTAATAAAACAAATAAGAAGTTGTGGTATGTATAACATACATTGTATATATTGAAATTTATAATACGAGTAATTGGTATAATTTATTAATCCCACCAGAAGGACGGCTCTGAGAAAAAAAATTTCTCCTGTCACCCTGTTTGCTTTCATAAAATCGTTGTTAACAACTGATTCTTTTCACGAACAGGAAGGCCCTAAAATGAATTTTGAACCAATAAAAAATTCAATCCACTTCAATCCCCCGTTTTTGCAGCTTGTCAATTAAGTCGAAAACATTCCAAAGAAAATTCAATTTATGTAGAGAATTGTTTTTCCACTAGATTGAAGAAAAACTCGAGTGCCCCTAAGACTAAATCAAATCGAACCGATTTACCGATAAAAAGTCAATAAGATTCTCCGCTCAAATCCAATACAAAATAAATAGGACCAACTTTGTTTATTTCTCCTCAATCCAGCGAACTCGCAAGCCGAGACTAATAATAAAGTCTTTCAGTGCTAGTGTTGTTTGATTTATCAAGAAAAGCCATTCGTGTTTCCCGGTGTTTCAGAGTTTTACCCACGAGCGTGAAAACATTCTTCAGTTCCTGTACTCTTCGGTACTCTTCGGTTATATCTGTTGGTGAAAAGTTTGAACGATGGAAACAGGAGCAACCAAGGTAAGAAATTCGCGTTGGAATGTGTCGCTACGGTGGCATTCTCTCACTTTTTACCTTATCCCTTTCCTCGCTTGTTTTCATTTTCCTCTTTACCCAACGAAAACTCTTCGGCCTGCGAACGAACTTATGCGGAACGGAAAAATGCAAGAACCCCTCGACTTCACCATGAATTTCCAGCGGTGTACGACGCTCGATAGATAGAAATGAGAGGGGATAGGAGTAGATGTACAGAAGGGAAAGGTGAAGGGTGGGTAGGGCGGAGGAAAATGCTGCAGCCCTGGGGGGGGGGGGGGGGGGTGGGGGGGGGGGGGGGGGGGGGGGGGGGGGGGGGGGGGGGGGGGGGGGGGGGGGGGGGGGGGGGGGGGCTGTAAGGAGTGAAGGATATGGAGGATGAGGGTAGATGCTGAGGAATGTCTCGGGGGCTGCGAGACGAAGGGCGAGATAGAAACCTCCCGTTCACCAATGAAATCTCTCCTTTTTCTCATGTTCACATCTCTTTCTCCTCAAATGTACACCAGTGGGAGTAAGGAAATATCCAACGGCGAATGTTATATTTTCTACTCATTGGTCAAGGCTCTTGTTGTGCGAAGGGCGGTACAGGAATATGCATTCCTTCTTTCGCTCTTCGTAATAATGCGATTTTTTCCGCAGCCTGTCGGGGAAGGTTCTTCGCTGTGTGTGTGTGTGTGGGCAAATGTGTACTTGTGTGAGGATGATAACAGAGTTAAATATAGTTTAGAGGGGTTCCACCATGAGGGAAATTCATTAGATCATAATAGAGAATTTTTCATTGAGAAAAATTTAATAATGAAGATGGAGGTGTTAGCGGTAGTGAAAGTATATTTTATTTGAGTTCAGTCTTGTTGATCAGACTCTTTCTACTGACAACAAGGAGAGGATAGAGAAGGTATTGAGGGGGTGGTGAAAGCCAGCCAGGGAATTATAAACGAGTTATATGAGCGCGAGTAGAAAAATCAAATTTGTGGCGTCTCCGAGGGCGGCTGGCGGAGACATTATTCCGCTCCATCGGTGGTATATATCTTGTGCGATATTGGCTTCGGTGAGAGAATCAGAGGATGAGAGAAATACTCGCAATCCTCAAACATTCATGTCTTGGAATCGCGTCTGGAAGTGTGGTAAATAGGTCTGGAACACTTTTTGATTTTTATTTATCATTGTCGCAGTTATAAATGAGATATCAGAGGTAATTGTCAGTTTATTTTCAGCGGAGAATTATCAGCTTTCAGTCTGCCATTTCATTTTAAATGAGAATTCATTACACTCACGACATGTTTATTTTCGCTATCGAGGGATTGTTTCCAATTTTCAGCTGAAATTCAGAGGACGATGATGATGACAATTGGAAGAAATTATCCGGGAAATTATAAACGACGAAAGGAATAAAACTGTTGATTAATGGCATTTATTGGAATCTTTAAAAATTGGAAATTGTAGTTGTTTGTTACCGAGCAATTGTGATTCAATTAAATGTGAATAACTGATGTCATAATTAATGAATATTGAGCTGGACTCAAGAGAGTTCGAGCATTTATTAATATAACATTTTCCCCCGGAAATCAGAACAGAGTATCATACAGTCAAATGAATCTCTTTCCCCTTGCTCATAAACTATGTCTAAATAACGGGAGACTTGAAGAAGTGATTTACATTGAAATTGAAAATAAAAAGAGCCCCTTAAAAAGAATACGATGCAACAAGCAATGTGGAGGGATACGTTAAGTGAACGAAAAATGTGTACATTAACAGTGGAGAAGACACATGGTCCGAGCGAGCGAGTTACTTGGTGGCTATACATGTGCATTATGAAGCAAGACTGGCCAGAGTAAAACAGTGGGCATACATTATAGTTACTCGTCGAGGAACCACGTTCTCCTACCCCCAGTGCCTCTTTAATTATGATTTACTAAAGTCGATTTTGCGCGGTAAAATACAAATGGGTTTACCGGTGTTGTCAACCTTCTCCGACGTTACTTAGTAAAATTGAATATTATTTGATTTTATGGTCTGGAGATTTTCTCGGGTGCAATGTTACCCGCTGGATAAAACCCGCCAAATAAAGTGGACGAAAGTGTACAAAAAAAAAATAAGGCATTCTGCATTCAAAATCAGCTTTTATAATTTTTAGGAAGGGATTACATTTGTCTAGAATTTTATTAAAAGCTACATAATAAAAGTTAAATACTTTACGATCGAAAGAATTCATTAGTCAATTTTCGTTTCTTCAAATTGTATGGCAGAAATTTAAAATTGGAAAATCGTGCAAGAATCTCAATTTTAGACAAAAATATATATTTTTAGAACTAGGGGATAATTTTGCTCTCACTAATCGGCGCAAAAATTGATTTTCTGAGATTTTCAACAGACACAAAATTCTAATCACCATTCCCACGTTGAACAATGAAGTCAAACTTTTCAATGTTCCCTTTCCACTTTCGGAGATGATGAAAAAAACAAATCAACCGACAGTATCAAAAAAATCCTCTTTCATTTTGTATCCCTCAATTTTTTTTCGCCCCCTACCGCCCCAGCTCTCTCACCACAATCGTAAAAATTGAATAAGGTTCGGGCGTGAACAATTTCATCCACTGGAACACTCACAGCAGCAGACAGTCGGTTTGAAAATTGTAGAATGAATTCGCCCGACAAAACTCGACTCTCAATTACTTGTACACGTTGTGGTTTGGACATTGTCAATGTTTATGAGATTTTGTGGTCCACCCAGGAATAATTTGAAAAGTTTGAGGCGTTCACGCATTATAACGTAACCCACTCTCCTACCCCCTGTACATTACCAAGGACCACATAGAATTTTGTAATATAATCGCGTGTGCCTTGAAGTGTGAAGGCTTTAAAATCTCTACCCACCAATACATTGGGTACATTGGTATCCAAATACCGTCGGGCAATAATGATGGGCAAACCGATTTTCTCCTTGCTCGGGCTAAAATCTTGAATCCTGCAGTACAGTATGGGAATACTTCTCAAATGGACTATATACTGCATTTCTACCGGTGAGAGAGCTTTGGCTGTGAGTGTCTGAGTGAATTCTTGCGCCTGGCGGCCAAGGTTAAACCGGTTCCTCCTGCGCACACTTCAAAAAGAGGGGGAAAAGAAGTAGGAATCAGGAGAAAAAAGTACATTTGAAACTTATTAATATTATTCGTGTGGAATGGATATTTAATTTTATTGCGGGCTTTTTACAGTGTTTACGGTCATGTGATCTGTCCCGACGCTTTGAGACGCTCTCGTGCCTCATACGATTTTGATATGTACGAAGGGATCGTAGACGTTGATAAGTTCAGTCGTTTTCTTTAGTAAGTGTCAGAATAATATTGGAATTTCAGGGACATTTGAAGCTGAATTTTCAGTACAGCGATACTCAACGAGATTTAGTGGATATAAAAATTGGCAAATTTTGGTTTGACGGTTATTTAGGAAATTTTCTGAACTGCAGACAATATGACGAGGATAATCTTCAATTTCGTTGATTTTTCAATGATATAAGAATTTTGACTGGTAAGTTTTGAATTACACTACATTTTTAGTGAGACCTGGAGAATAATCAATAATCGATTTACCGAAAATTTCTGGATTTTTTTTAATTTTTCAATGATTAAAACTCTTTGCATGGTTAATTCCTTTATCCAAAGGGGGCAACAGAGCAGTCTAACACACTAATCATAAAATCCCAAAACTTGTAGACATTAATGAAGATGGGTGATATGTATCGACGCTCATTGGATCCTATGGCTATGCCAATAAGTTCGCCATTACAATTGAGTGCACTACCACTGTCACCCTACAACAATCCACAATTAGGGAACGTTTTAGTTATAGAAAATAAATCAACCCAAAACTCAAAATCAACAAATCTCACCGGACCAACTGTTGTCACTCCAAGCGGATCTCGGATACCAAATTCAAAGTCTCTAATCAGATCACTGACGTCTCCAGTCTCAGCGTTCGATATCGGCATAAAGGTTGTCCATCGTAGAATTTCGGAAATGGTTCCCCGTCTTGAGTGACCCCACCCCGCGAAAAAACAAGGCAAATTGAGGTACGGCTCTCCAATTGGTAAACTAATCTTCGCAATGACGTCCGACTTACCGACTAAGTCGAAGGGATGCTCGAGCTGCAAAATAGTTTTTTGGGAACATTTAAATTTCATTCGCTTCTTGACAGTTCAATTCAGTTGTAATTAAAATATAAATAACAAAAAAATTGTATATTGGTCCGCAGCAAAAGAAAAATATTTTCGATATCATAAAGTTATGGATTCTAATTGAATTTGGGATAATTTTGAGAGACTTTTTTTTCTTAGATCCAGAGAAAAATTTCTAGTTTTCAGTATCTATTATCAAAATGAAAGATAAGGTACTTATAATCACCCTCGTGAGCCATAATATTTATTTTGAACTTCCATTTCTAGCTAAGAATACTATTATTTCTCCACGTTTTAGTTATCTGGATGACTAATAAAAGATACATAATTAAACAAAACGGAAAACAATATAATACTAGGAGCCAATGATATCGCTTGGTATTTATTTTTGTAATAAAAACCGATGAAGACATTCCGGAAAATTCTATTGATAACATAATGGTATTGACTTGGTCGAATCCATTAAATTTTATCTGCAGTTCGTAAAATATGCTGCATGCATTGTGTGGGTAATCTTTGAAAATAACAATACTTCATGTGAAAATCTTCAATCCTTCGTTTTTCTTTATATTTAGATAGATTTCTCACACAACAAATATTCCTGATTTTACTGTTGAGAATCATGAGGATCTTGCTGAATAGAAATATCTCATATTTAATCGCATTTTTTTTCATTAGATCAAAGACAAAAACTCTGGAAAAATTAAATAACTTTATTTTATTGGGCAACAAAAAAATCCCGGTGCCATCGCCGCAAGTTTTGCTGAGTCAATTTTACAGGGCTCAGTAGTGAGTCCGTTGTTTTCTTCTTCACACAAGCAATTTGGCTTTATTTTTATAATAATGAATGCTGAGAATGAGCAAGGAGAGGAAGACAAACTGGCCTGTAGCCGTTATTAACTCTACAATAGAGAGCTTGAATTTTCCGATATGTGGCTTTTTTTTCTAACTATAACTTGTTTGCGAAAACAATTTTTTGCAAACTTCAAGATGAGGCCCGATTCTTCTAATCACATCATTTAATTATAGTATATAATTTTGCGCGTATTGAAAAGTATTTCTATTCAGTTCCAAAGACATACTTCTATTGTATTACATCTCGATGATTACATACTTCGATTATAGCAATATCCTTTCTTGTCCGATTGACTAGCAGTGGTCCATTATAATTTTCCACAGCAGCAGGACCCACATTGTTAGTTGGGTGAATGTGAATTCTTTTCGCTCTATTATCTATCCTATCAGGATCATCCATGATAACCATTCCAGCTGAGATGTGTAGCGCTGCAACAGGCCAACCGAATACACAGTGTTCAGCCGTGAGTACGTGGCTTGCGCTTATAATTGCACCACCACAGATATTTCTTCCGCGATTGTGAATTACCACTTGATACTTGAATTGGCCCTTGTAAGCAGGAAGTCCATCGATTACCGCCGCTGTATCTAGTGATCGACATTTCAATGCCGTATGAATTTATTCGGATTGAAACAAGAAAAATTTTAAACCCCTCCATTAATACATTTTTTGCTTATACGCACCATCAATAATTACTATTGAAAGACACAAAACGAGAATTGCACACGGAGAACTCATGATCTAACTTTTGTATTTTGAAAATTATTAAATAAATAAATATTTTCAGGAAATAAAGTTGGGCGCTCTCTCCTGAAATTGAACACTGTCTGCGCTAATCCTGGAGGTAACCGAAGTTTATATCCAAACGTCATGAAAAAGTAATGGCAGTCGACATTTTTTATGTTACAAATATCTACAGAAAATACGAGTCAACGCTATTGAACAAAAAAAAAAGAATTGAAATACAAAACAAGGTTTGTATGGACCAATGGGAATTGAGTGCAATGGAATTCTATTAATTTCTGGATTTCAGAGATGAGTTTAAAATATTTTTTTCCGGAACCCCATGCAAAATACTCAAAACTGAGAATTTTTTAGAGTAATTCGGAGTAAGGGGAGGATTTTTTTTTATATACGGATGTCGTAAAAGACTGTCAATACTGGCAATTTATGTTTATGTTTCATAAAAAATTGTATGTTCGAGATGAAAGTCACATGCTGTGAAAGAACCCAAACACTTCAATATCGCCGACGTGTCAGCCAATGGGGTGGAATTTACTTTGAAATTATCGACAAAAATATCGGTTAACGGGAAGTAAAAAATGCACTAGTTAATTTCCGTAAACGGCTTTACCTGTAACCGAGCAACTAAATTGGTAAAATATGAGAATATTCCTAAACAGGACCTCAAAGATGGGAGTAATTATGTCTCTCGATAAACTGTAAACTGTCAGCACTAAATATTGTCACAGCATTTAATTGAAAATTGAATACGTACTACGTTCCCCAATCAATATGAATGAAAGCTCCTTCAACGAAAGTGGACTAGAAGGAAAAAATGAGAGGGAGATTAGTTTACTTAATATGCAATGAGAGTAGTTTCGACTCCTGATGTTTGCCGTATGCAATCAACATTCCCGCTAGCTTTATTTAACTTTTAAAGTAATTTTTATTGCATTTTAACATGTAGTAAGCTCGATTTCCAGGCCGTATAAAATTAAACGAATAAACTTTCCTATTGGTGAACGTCGGCGATGTAGCGGTGAAAATGGTATATAAACTTCGATGAGCGGCACAAATTTGAATTCTCATGATACCGGAAATTATTGGCAAGCGAATACAATTGCCATTCTCAATCGATTGGGAAATCAATCGAATATAATTTTTTATTCTATCTATTCGTTTAGATTAATTAAAAAAACATTTTTTCCAGAATATCTTTTCCCGATTTTTTTACTGTTCCAAAAACGAAGACAAGAAGTTATTAAAAAAATTACCAGTCTCAAGTTGGAAATATTTCAATGAAAAAACCTAGTTGAATTCGTTCGAGATGTCTTTCTCTTGCATATTAATTCTCCAGGCTTGTCCGGATAATATTATATTTTATAACGAAGGAATTATCCTATCAAGTCAATAAATAATTTTTTCATCAATTATTCAGTCATGATATTCTAGACAGAAGTAGCGATGTACTTTTTAAGGAGACTGCTCCCTCTTCAATTCAAATCTCGGAATGTTATCGTAACTGCTCATATCGAAATTTTTCTAAGTTAGTCCTTACAAAATTCGTCGAGCTCGCAAATTATTCTTTTTCTCATAACTCTTAATTTTCGCATAATTAAATATACGTTCTCTCTCATCCTATTCTTGTCTACTTTATACTTACAGCTATCCTCCGCATATGAAATACTCCAAATACCGAATCTATGCAAACCATTTTCCCAGACTTCACTTGAGACTGTAATGCACTCCCTCCACTCAATATCAACTACCCCGTTCATTCGAATACACAGAACTAAAATCCAGATGAAGAAAACCGAGAGAGTCCCTTCAGCCGGTGGGCAATGACCGGCATTTGCTATTAATGGCTGCGCTTTCATTCAGTGATCGTAAAGTTTGTCGTAAGCCTTCGTGTAGTAATTGCATCCTGAACAAACCTCACCCCCCCCCCCCTTTGCCCCTCACTCTCTCAGCCGAGATCAGACCAAGGGAATAAGTACCTGTATACATTTCTCCCTTTATACGTACGCAATAGTCTCTTTTATTTCAACCTTCAAGAAAATAAAAACCACCCGTGCTAAATGTGACCACAGATCTCAGTCTATCATTGTCAGTGGTCGCCAAGCTGACCCATTGTTATATGTAAAATTGGTTTACCGCTAGTCAACTCATGGTAAAAGCTCAACACTCCACCACATGAAGCCATTACAATTGATTAAAATTGACGGATTTGTACTATGATTTTTTTTTTCTTCTTTTTTCATTATAATGGAAATTAAACGTGGCAAATATGACTTCTGATATTTTGCCTCTCATTTTCTATGGTTTTGTAGCCAACGTGCGACAAAAATGTATGACGGCAAAAGGGATAGCAGTGAGCAGTGAAACGGGGAGGGGGGGGGGCTGTGATGCACCGCCGAATGCACGTTGGATAGTCACGATCGGGTTTGCAGATAACGGTGATGGGCAAAATTACAAAGCAATCGCTTCGCCTCACTGGCTTTTGTGCGCGCGCGTGCATGTACCCAGTACCGCTCTTTCTCCGTGGTCCTGTCCCGTAAACCCTTACATAAATAATAAACTTTTTAATTTAGTTAATATTGTACTCATTACGTTTTCGAGGAGAAAATAAAATAATGAATTCGCCGGAATTGGGACATTATTTGGTGAGAAAATTTCTCTTCGTGATGTCTTGCTTGACTGCAATTATTATTATTTTTTTTCCGTGGACAAATGTTCGTTGTATCACGAGTGAGTGGAGGAACTGAAATGAAAAATAAGAGGAGATGTATTTGAGAAAGAATCAATCTACACGGAGAAGAATATAGAATTGTGTCAGTCAAGTATTCTGCGGTTAATCCAATGACCGAAAACTACACACATAATCTAGCTATGAACTCTTGTTTATAGAATATTTGATCGGCAAAATTATATTTTTTTAATCAGCGTAAATGACAGTCGAGTTAATTGTCAACCGATTAATTGTCTCGATAAGTGTATTAATGTCAAAGACTTTTCTGACAATCACTTGAAAGGAAATAATCTATTTATTATTTGTTACCAATTGGGGTAAAGGGGGAAAAATTATCCATATCGCAAGATTCAAATGAAATTTCAATATTCAGAGAGATTTGAAATTTCATCGAAAAAATTGAACCTCTCACAAGGCAAAGGTCTGGAAGATCATGATACACTCCACCCTCTATACTGTGAAAAAAAAAAACTATTCAATTAAGTTAATAGTGCACTCATTACAATTTAAGGTAAAGGAAAATAAAACAATAAACCTTCCTAATGGAGACACAATTTGATGAGAGAATTTTTCTTCGTCATGTTTGCTTTCATCTCCCTCATTCACTCGGTGTTTTTTTTTTTTCGCCAGAAAATTTCCTTTTTACCACGAACGAGTGGAGGTACTAAAACGTAAAATAAGAGGAGGGGTGTACGTCAAAAATGTTCACTACCCCAAATTGCCAGAGGAGTTCGCATTGCAAAATGGAATTGGCTAGAACGTTTGAAATGTGGATGGAGTAGCCGTGTGTGCTCTCCCAAGTTGGTGAGAATGGAAAAAGAGAGAAATGCACAGAGCGTGAAAGGGTGAAGAAGGCGGCGTAGAAGAGGGTGGAGATGGTGGGGAGGGGGGGGGGGGTGAGGGAATACGATGAAGTGAGAGAAGGTGAATGGACGACAGGTAGAGTGAGTGAGTGAGAGTGAGCAGAGGTACACACTACCCGAGGAAAATCGATTGGCACGAAACGAGCTCTCGGGACTCTGGTGGGCGGTGCTGATCAAACGAGCAACCCGCCAGGGGCTTTTTAGCTTTCAGGGATGCTCGTGGGTTTTCGGTAACCGTCACGCGCGCAATCCTTTCTTCCCAAGGTACAAAAGGTGAAAGCTCGCGACCTTAGGAGAGAGGAGAGAAAGAAAGGAGGAGGGGGAAAAATCATAAGCGAGAAGGTTTTTTTTGCTCCATTGCGTACTATACCGTTTAACATAAAGTTTTCGTTGTAGCGGCCCTGTGGTAAGCGTAGGTATTTGAGTAGTTTCATTTATATTTTTGAGTATTAAAGGTTGGTGGTTGATTTTGAAAATAATAATGAAATTCCTCAACTGATATTAATTTCTTGTAAGCATAGAAGTATTTAATATCAATTTTTTGTTAATCGTCATTTGAAAATTTGAAAGTACAGAATTGTTAAGTAGTTAGGCAGTTATTTCTAATGCATTGTTGTTTAATATAGATAAAATTAAGAACTGCGAATAAATATGTTTTTCCAACATTGCTTTCAGTGGAGCTATCACTCGAGAAAATTTTCCCAACAATTATACTAATAATTTTCGCCGAACATTTTTAACGGTAATTTTGATTTTCTGTGATGGCAGGAAAAAGAAAACTGATTAATTGGTCGGATGAAAGCTGCTCTTGTCACTTAGATAATCCACAGGAAATGGATCTTTGTTGTATGTAAACGTCGAGCGGCGATAACTCTTTTGGAATCAGTGTTTGTACGAGAACGGTCACAGGAGGGGGAGAGAAAGAAAACAGCGGGCGGGGAAGGGGGCGGTGGTCTAAAAGTTAGAGAGAGATGGAGGTAAAAAAGACAGACTCGTTGAGCCGCGTAACGAGAGGATTAAGAGCCGAGTGACATGGCGCCACATGTTCACGCGCGAGAATTATCGCTGCAATTACGGCTACCGTCAACCTCTCTGCATCGACTGCTGGCTGCTGGTGTTCTCCAACTCTCTTGCACCAACTACGTAGAATCACGAGAAAACGATGTTCACTAGCTGACCATTGGAACTCATCCCCCTTATGGTATAGCTATAGGGGGCTAGCCACGACACAATCGATCCAATCGGCTTCATAGATTCTGGCCATAGATTGAACTTCGTAATACATTAGTACCGCTACTGCGATTTATGGTGGTCACAAGTGCATTCTGATTGAAATTTCAAACTTCCTTTTTGTCTCAGTGGTTTCCTCTCGACACTCAGAGGAGAGCACTCGCTATGGTCTACTCTGTTACCAAAATTTTTGCCCTAATTCTTGCACGTGTTTCGAAAATGGTTAAGTATGTTTGTTCTCAGTGCGTAAATATATATTGTTTATTTTCAGAACAATAACATAGAATATGATTTAAAGTGGAAAAGTGGTTGGGGACACTGACCAGTTTCGAATTGGCCCGAATTCCTCAGCGAGATTTTAAAATGGGTAGTCAAACGACCGTGAGATTTCAGAAACGTCGATTTAGCCAAAAATATCCTACTCCGTGGAAGAACTGTTTAACATTAATTTGGCCATTTGAAACAGACAACGTTCTCCATTCAAGTGATTACTCCTCTCGCTACCAACTACCTAAAAGTCCAATTAAATCCATTTAGTCTCCTGGCAGAGGCTCTGAAAAAACTTTCTAAGTTCTCTTCACCACCTCCACAATTAGCTCTGCCTGCCAATCAATATTCGAATTACTAACATCCGAAAAATTCGCATGCCTCAGAGCTCCCTCAAACGACCATTACCAACGATGACTGTGCATTGGAACGTTTCATCCGTATTACGAAATACCGAACAAACGTGCAACAGTAAGGCAGTGACCCCAGCCGCAGAGCCCATTACCCTTCCGGCCATAATCCCAAGAATTTCAGCAATTCCAGTACCACGAAACCCCAAAAAGTGGCGCAAAAAAATTTTCCATGACAAACCATAAACCAAAATACATACATCTCTCGATTTGATTCATTCATACTGAGTGGTGTAGCACGTAATCAGATTGAATTTCCCACGGAAGTAAGTTTTGCATGAGCAAATAAAACGTAAAGGGGTTATAAAAAATGGGGAGAAAAAAGCTGAGGCCTTCCCCGAGTGTTGCATGAAATTATTGGCTTGACTTATCGTACCGGCGAATCAATTAGGCTAATAGTTGTTTATGCTCGCTGTACCAGCGTGGTCAGTGCTGAGATATATATATATACGAAATAACACTGGGTACAACTGGTGCGAGTGAGGTGGATGTTATTTTGTGACTCTCCCACTACTCAGTTGCTCTCTAACACTGTGGACTGCGGTTGACCTCACGTAGTTTGCTCGTAGGTGGTAGAAGTTGGCGCTACGCGTGTGTATTTTCTCTCCTCCCTCTGGATTTTCTCTCCTCCATTGGCCCCTCTACGTATGTGTGCACCCAGTTTTGCTATATAATCCTGCAGAAAATACCCGCGCTCGTTATCGGTGTCGCTTTACTCGGGGCATATTGGTCCCCCTGCGCTCATGAATACAAAACCGGATACGTCTCATTGATTTTTTACTACCCGAGTTAAAACTCGATATCGATACGTTTTGCGGCAATTACAAAATTTTCATACTCTCCGATGCGCCAGTATCACTGAATTCTCTACTGTGGTACTCTCATTAAGACGTGGCCAACATTGAAGAAGAGTGAAAATAAAAATCAACCACTTCATGGAGGAGGGAGAAAAATCCAAAAGTGCCTATCGCAGAGGAATTTTAAACTGACGGCGTTTTGTTATTGATGCTATTGCCGCCTTTCTTCCCAGCCTATCTGCGTGGGCAATACTCCACGAGGATCACTTAACCGTCTCCCTGTAATCTTTTTTATCATAATGAGGGAGGAACGACGGAGACCAAAAAGAGTAGAGGACAATATGTTATTCATCTTTTTCCGTTTAGCCGTGATAAAATAGAGTACAAAGAATTTCGTGGAATTCCCGAATGATGACATGCCACGTCACTCCTCCGTTTCTTTTCTGCTCTATCTGCTTGTCTGACACTGACGGCCTCTCCCTTTATCCTTGATTTATTTATCGAATTATAAAGTTTGAAGATATTTCAAAAACCCAAAGTCGAATGTGAGTGGCAACGGTGGTTAAGAGAGCGAAAGCGAGAGGGCGAAATGGTTGTCAGAAAGAGGGAAGTACGTCGGGACAGGGGGGGTGGGAGGAGGGAAGACAAAGAATGAGAAATGCACTCTGTCGGTGACAGTATTATATATAATCTCGAGGGCATCGATCCTCACTTCTTTTCGTTTCTTCCTCCTACCCACTTCTTCGGCCTCCTCTTTCTTCTCCGGCCATCTTTACCCGTCTGGCTAATTCTTTCTCGCTTTTGTCATCCACTGGCTCGCATCTTATGATACCAAGACCTCATCGAACTTTAGACTTTCATACTCTTCGCCTCTCCAGCCCTCTCCTCATCCCTCTCCTATCCCTGTTAACAATCGCCTTTTCATCTCTCATCCCGGGGCCCTCTCTAACCTCTTCTGCGCCCTCCCGCACTCCCTCCCTCCTTCATCCGAAAACCTTTGCTCTCGGGTGGTAGCCCGATTATATTCACACACTCTTCCATGATCCTTCATCGCAGTCACACTGAGGCAATTTTCCCATAAAGTTTCTGCCCTCTTGAAGTTTTCTGTTCACCTGCTAAGCCATTCAAGACGACGGCGCATTGTCCGGCGACGTTATTATTGTAATTGAATGCTTGTCTCGCGGGTAAGAAATCCTTTGGCCGCCCCAATGAGATAAGGAATGGAGACCGGAGAGTTAGAGCCTCTTCCTGGAAGAAAAATTGAATAAGGGGAGAGGGAGCATAAGGTGGAGTATTGTACTTATCTCGTAGCAGAGCAGGCTGGGAGTCTTCACTTCTCTCCTGTGCGTTAAATTCAACATTACTCGTGCCTGAAATCAACTCAAATTTCACTCCAATCAAGTAATTTTGTGTTATTTAATGCAAAAGCAACGAACTAAAACTAAATTCGAAACTTAAATTAATTGACTTTCATTGTAATTGTTTTTTTTTTTGATTGCCGTTAACACAAAGATTTTTCTGCAATGTATATTCAAAATTTGGTTTTACTAGCATATTTATTCTTGTGTATTCTTTTTTTTAAATTAGCTCTCTCGTTGCTAAAACATTGACGAGGGAATTACATAAAATGGAGATAATTCATGAGGATAACGATAACAAATGATTTTACTGATTGCTTTGATATTTCCAAACGTAGCATAATTGCGTCAGATCACTGAAACATTTTGAAACAGAATTTTTTAGTCCATGAAGTTTGGTTAAATTCTTTCCGAATGATAGGAATGATACGGGAATTAGCATTGAAATTCCGTAATTCCGATTGCCAAAAATTTGATCAGTGAGCATCAACTATAGAGGTATGCATTGAATGTACAACTGGTTCTTCGTCTCTTTGGAGAGAATGTGAAAAAAATATGAGGAAATTAACGTAAATTGTAACGTAATGCAGACACTGAGAGTACAGTTATGATTGCCGTGGAAATCTTTTGAGTTTGGTATTAGCGTGAGAGAATCAGACCAACAGTACCACAGTAAATATCCTTTTATTCTTCCTCTATTAACGTATGGTCGGGGAAGAAAAGAAACAATTCTTATTGACCACGTGTTCCAATGAAAAATGATTATCCATTCTGTCAGATGTTCAACTGAAAATACCGATGCATACCTCTTTTGTAAGTTTATGATCGGTGCGAAAATATGATTACTTTCGGTTATGCAGTCTTAACAATGCCCAGGCTTCATTTTATTGCTGTGTGGACTCGCGAGAGATGAAAGACAAGCGATATTATCGATACTATGTGTGTATATATATGAGGTATTCCAACCGTTATATTACCAATGCCAATTCACTCGTTGACTGATCATTACAGTGAAAGGTTATTACTTCTCTCCATCTCCATATTATATAGTTGTACCAATGAATTGCAATCGATTCTAGTGTGAAAATGGAACGATGGGGAAATTATTTATTGATAAAGTGAAAAAGATAACGAATTTCTACTGCTGCATTTTCTGTCATTAACTGATATTTATTGCACTGTTGGTGGAAAAATAGAAATATCTGACCTGCGAGCTCTCGATGCAATCGATGAAATTTTTTTCTCCTCCATGTCCTCTTCTCGTTGAAGCCCGCCTCGTGAATACCAATTTCATGATTTTTCTATTGTATCAATTTCAAAATGAAGGAATTGAAAAATTTAATAATGCATTACTGGAGTGGAAATACTCTGGAATATTGATACTGCAAGTAATGAAAGCTTTAGTGGAGTAATCGAGATTAAAAATTGTTTTAATTCGCAGAAGATTTACACAGAGAAATATGCAGTAAAAATTACAAAACAGTCCTCAAAGTCGTTTATTTGATTGTCATTTGTTTTATTGTTATTACTTCAAGTTTTAATTTATATTCTTTTATTTATGTATATAGATTATTCTATTACTCATTTTGTTCAAGGTTTACCGGAATTTACAAGAATTACCGGAATGGAGGAGACTAATTCTCTAGTTCATTTCCGAACTCCACCTCCAAAACAACAAATTCTTGAACATTCCACAATTTATTAGAAGCTCATCAGTTATTTCTACTTTCTATGCCATAACATTTCTCAATCGTTAGCAAAAAATAATGGACTAAATTCCCCGAATCGTATTATTTATTGAATGTTCCTGATTGTTTATAGTGAAAAAAATTCATCATATATTCGACATTTTTACTCCCTTTGCTTCCACGAGATGACGTGAAAATCCAATTGTCGATGACGCGCAAGGGTTAAAATTCCCGTCACAAGATAAAGAGATGAGCGAGGAGAGTAAGGCAACATCGTCATAAAGGAAGCGTCACTCCATAAATTGTTGTAACCCCCGCCAGCCTGTCTCTCCTCCTCTATACGCCTTTTCGTAATTCGCCCTTTGCCCCATCGCGTCGACTATACTGACTGTATATCCATATACTTTCCTCATTTCACCCCCTCCTCGGGGCTCGCCAGTCGTCAAAAAAAGGACTGGGCCCACTCCTCACACCGGGTTATACGCCAATTTTCAGTGAGGGTGCTGGGGCAGGAAACTACCACCCTCGACACAACTTGGTGAATTCATTATAATCCGAACAAAGGCGCACTCCTCCGTATCACAGTTCCGTAGTGTACCACAGTGGTATAGAGGCTACCCCCAAGGCATTTGTGCTTTTATAACGCGTCTCAAGTGCTGGTTTTCTCCCACGAAATTAATGCCAATCGATTTACGATAAGTTTCAATATCTCAATAATACTGGTTTCATTATTATTGTTATTCAGCGAGATTAAAATTGGCATTGGAATGTTTACAATTTTTTCCCTAGTTTGAATCCACTTGTTTAATAAATATTAAAACGAAAAGAGGAGTGTAAAATGTGTCTGCATTAAGACGCAAAATTAAAGAAATTATGACAAATTAACTTTGCTTAAAAGTTTAAATTGAATTCTTTAATGTATGCTTGCTGAAGTTCTTACAATTCACTTTAAGACTTGTAGTTCTTGACTGTAAACTGACGTATACATACCGCCGGTATAGAGCCACAGGTATTGGCCACCGCAAGGCATTTATACTTTTACAACACGTCCAGTTTTCTCCCACGAAATTAACGGCGATCGATTTACTCCTTCACTCGATAATAATAAAACATAAATTCAATATCTCATTGAATACCAAGCCTTTTCCCATCATCATTCCATCACCATTGTTATTTCGAAAGATTAGCGTTGGTGGTGCAATGAAGTTATCATGCTAATATTTTATTCGGATTTTTTCTTATAAATCATCTGAAAAAAATCGACGATCGGGAAGCTTAACGCGAAATGCGAAAAATATGATCAACTCAACAATGAATATTCTCTGCAATGCTCTGCTCATAATGGGCTTCGTCGAGAGTAATATCTCAGTTATTTACTTCCAGGTTCTCGTAGGAATAATGCCAGATTACGGCCTTACAGTGTTAATCATATCGTGCAATTGAATTTGTTGATATCACTGAGGAATTCTTCCTGTTTTACCCACCCCATTAATGATTAATTTTGATAAACTCTTAAACACTTACAGATTTACTCGAAAATAAAACTATTAATTAATCATTAAAGGAAATTTCTTAATTGTCGAATCAGGCACGATAATAATAATCATTATTCTCCGGGAAATTATTACTGGCGATTTAAATTTATTCGTGAAATTAGAAAAATTACGAAACATTAAAACTGGGCTCCAGCGGCCCATCCTTTAGGTTTCCGCAATTTTATTCAGTTTATGAAATAGAAATAATAATATTGATAATACTAATAATGATACTGAAGATACATTCTCAAAGTACGTTGTTTGTAGTTCAATTTTGGCCAAACTCAGGACTTCAATATTTGTGTCCACTCGAATTGAAGTCCTCAAGTTCTCCAGCCGTCTGTCGTCGACCAGCCAAAGGGGTCACTGAATACTGTACACCCAGCGGAAAGTTTCCTCTCTTTCCGTTTCAACATCAAGTAGATGTTACCATACAATTCCGCTCGTCCCAAGTCACGTAATTAACTGAGTGCTTCCTTTCAAGAAAGAAAGTTTACCGCGGTTTTGTCCAGCATCGCACTCTGGACGTGACGTAATCAACAAATATCAGGGCCAATGGCCCTTAGAAACGAGAACATCAAGTAAGTGAATGAAATTGGATTGTTTGAGATATAATTCAATGAGTGTAATTGACTGGTCCTTTCTCTTTTAAGGAAATGGGTATTAATTTTATTTTGATAATTAACACAGGGAAATAGTATTGTTTTTTGAACATCGGGTTTGGAACACTTGAAATGGATATTTATAATTAGGAAGAGGATTTGGATGTATTAAAATTCTATAATTAGAAGATTACTTGTGAAATGTCCAGTAATAAATTGTGCAATCCCTGATAATTACGCACTGTCATGAAATTTATATCTAGTTTTGTAATCGATGAATTAGATAAATGGAGTATTCGATAAAATTACAAGCTTTAGATTCACCGGACAACTATTATTATTATTATGGAGTTTTTGAAGAAATTAGAGAAAAACATTTAAAAAAATTCCAATTCACTGATTATTCCGTTGAAGGTGATGTTAAAGTCTTCGATGAGCTTAAGATTTGTAGATAATAAGAGAATTTGATCAACGATTTAGACGTGAATTGGATTCAAATTCACGGCATTCAAGATTTAAATGAAGTACTTGCTTAACTTTTGAGAAATTTTGAAAAGTACTAAATACAAACAATCAAGCATTGGAGGTGCATCATCACATCCCTATTTTTATGGAGTTTTTGTGGAGTGGTATTACTTTCAAGGCAATAAAAATAGTTCTTAATTTTATATCAGTAGATAACGTTATAAAATGGTTCCTCGTTTATCCGATAAATAGCTCCAAATGGTTTTTCTTAATCAAAAAGAGCAATGAAGTGAATTGAAATTCGATAAACAATTCCCCAGCGCAAATAAAGCGTTCCCATCAATCAATTTAAATTGATTCAGCTGTAGTTCGACAGTTTAAAAAAATAATTCAACGATGTCCAATTTTAATGAGTTATATTACTGAAGTGACTATAATCGTGTCCCAAATTTTTATTAAAACCAAAAGAGGGGGCGTGGGGAAATGGTTCGAGTGCCGATTCGAAAAATGTTGGCATAACTTCTGCAACCAATGAAGACCTGAACCGGGAGAAGCACGCGACCAGTTGGACCGAGGAATGGAGTCAGGGCAAAACGTAAAACTTACTGATCGGGTATAAGATAACTGGTGTTTAACACGCAAACGGTGCGGCCATTAAGGCCTGGCCCACCGTTTCAATATTCACTTTGTGCATAAAACTCCCTCACGGAAGATATAAAACCGTCCATAGGATTGATTCACGTTGTACAACATGAAATTTTTTTCAGTGATGAATAAAAATAACGCCGCGGGAAACCCTGAAATACAGTGACACTCTGAGCTTCAAAGCAGCGAGGAGAACAAAAAGAGGAGGCAAAAACTGTGGAACGTGAACGAAAGAGTCTGTCCGGAGGTTTAATAAAAAAAATGAAACGAGCAAATTAAAGAAATACTTTATCTTTTATTGGGAGAGTCTAGAAGCTGGGGTTAGGATAGAGCTATAAGATTTCAAAGGGAAGAGGAAAGAAGATCCCATCGTTCCATTTCACATCCAACTCTCTCGAATAAAGAATCCAGGCACCAATAGCGCGGCGATTTGTCAGTGCGGCGGGGAGGGCCCGGAAGGCGGAATAATACACCGACAATTTGAGGAATTGTCAGTGAATTGAAAATCGATAATTCAGTTTATTTCTTAGCGTCGGTTGTTGATGATGAAAACGTTTAAATCGTCTCGTATGATCGACATTTCAGCATGCGTGGAATTCCAACAATGCTTGCTCTACTGCTTGTACCTTCGGGTCTGAATGCTCAAACATCGCGAAAGCATTCACTCGGGAATATAAATCAGGTTTTTCGCGTAATCGATCAATTCGTGTAATGCACCCTGTACCGATGGTGTGAAAAACAATTTCTGGGTAAAATTGAACTGACAGATTGCTAAGGGGGGAATATCTGTTTTTTTTTGTTGTCATTTTGTCTCAGTCGTTCACTTTATTATGTTATTCGTGAGTTTACGGGTGATATTGGTGAGAGGATTGACTTATTCGAGGACTTGGCCAATACTTTGGAAAATTGTGTTTCTTTAATTGACGAAATTACACACCTGACAACAAAATGTTTAATTTAAGTCTTAATATCTCAAATTAAGGCTTATGAAACTTTCCGTTGTTACAATTTTTCTTCTTAAAATATCAGGAGTAATGTTGTGAAAGTGGAAGAATTAGCCATTGTTAAAACTTCTTAGACTGAATAATGGATATTGTAGTAATTTCTAAATAACACTCTCCCCGGAGTAAAAATGAAAAATTGAGATAAAAGTGGAAGATAAAAAAAATAGAGAGGAATAGTAATCAAAAATAGTAAAAAATAGAAGATAAAAAAGTAGAGAGTAAGTAATCGAATAATTGAACGATGAATGTATGATCGAGGATTAATAGAAGAGATTCCCGTTGATTTCCGGAATAAATTGGTTGTGGCGGCATGCAAAATGAAACGGAGAGACTTTTCTCTCACTCATCTCATCGATATGAAGAATGACGATCCGGTGCCGTTAGCTCTTATTTCACTCACACATTCCGTTTGTATGAATGAAAAAGTCTTGCAAAAAAGGACGTATCTAACAGAAATAAAAGCGTAAAAAAGGAAGAAGAGGAAGTTGAAAAAGAGGTTGAATAAAAAACGGTCGGATCAGAGTCAGGAATATGTGGGAGGCAAGAGCCGCTGTGCGAAACCAGTGGGGCGCACACGCGGGTTCTTTTATCCATGGATCGTATCGCCATTCCAGGGTCACAAATCAATTTATCTGCCATCCGCCCACGAAAAAGTGGCTGACGAGCCGATCGCAATTCCCTGAGTTTCTCTCACTTTAGTCAAATGCTAATCCAATGGGATCTCCGTGTTTCTATGTTTTTGAAAGTCGATAGGAGCATACAAATACCGAATGATTTGATGGTTGTGTTTCAAGGGTTTCAAGGGTTTCAAGGGTATTTGACATTTTCGAGAATGAGTGCATTGAGGATTATTCAGATTCTCTTGCATTTCCTGCTGGAAATCGTGCCTAGAGTGTATTCTCTGTTGGTAATTGATAATTCATTTCAAACTGTAATTATTGTCATGCACCATTTACTCAGCTGATGATAATCAATCACTACGTATAATCACACTGAGTGAAAATCGGCCTGAATTTTCAACGCAGGCGGTGAATTCACTTTGTACTGCAAACATTGCATTTGAAATTGATAATGTTGGGTTTACTATTTTTAGCTAGTGAATCCATATATTAAATTTTTGCTGGTACTCTCACGTCAAATCCATAGCAAACGCTATGATACATAATTAAGTGCAGTGTTTGAATATTAATGGAGGTCGCAACACTTGGATATATGCATTTCATCGATAGTTGATTGGGAATTTTCAGTGGTAATGTCTCCTGCCGCCCAAAAATATTGAACATTTTTGGGTAATTACTAATCTCGTGCTTCGCACTTGGAATTCTGCTCGGCGAAACTTTTTTCTCGGTGAGATGCACAATTTGAGAAAAATTATCTAGAATTCTGCGGCGCCAGTTGCGCTCGACTGGACAGTTCTCCGAGCTGTCATTCCAATCGATAGAATATGGAATAACGGAATGTTTGGTATTTCGGCGGGTTATTCACACCGAAATTTTAGTGACTTCACCGAAAAAATTTCACTCGATTGGTATGCATTTAATGTGATTTCGGAAGAAAATTTCTGAGAACGAAACAATTGCGAAAAATACCGGAATTTGGCCCAACATATACCAGATGGTATCCCAAATATTCAATTTGTTTAGGTCATACGAGTTAGTAAACTTATGCACACATCTAGATAACTTTTATTAAGTAGTCGATAAGTTTTACTGAGGGGTTAAGTAATTTTTCTTGAACGGCTAGACAACGTTTATTAAGCAGTTAAGAAACATTATGCATACTGCGTTGCTTTTATTACGCAATCAACAAATTTAACTGGGCAGTTAAGTAATTTTTACCGAATAATAACTCTCACTGTATGGTTAGTCTTCAGACGTCAAGTTATTTGAGGTCCATAATCCACAAAACACCATTGTTTCGTCAATTCTTAAATCATGGAAGGATATTTGCTGAACTGGAAATCAGAGATTTCTCATGGTTTCCAATTTCGTTTGCGTTCGATCAAATATTTTCGAAAAATTACAGAACCTGACATTTGATAATAATACATTGTTCGGCTTTTAAACAATTTTCTGAACGGACAAAATTATTCCTAAATTGGTAAAATTTTTTCGGAACTGGTAATGCAATTCGCAAATCGGGAATACATAGCAACATCAGGCATTAGTTTATATTTATCTTCCGCGTGAAATTCTCACTGCAAATATCTTAGGTTTTCCAACAGTGAAAAAATTAATTCTCGACCTCATCCCCCCAAAATTCGAAAAATGAAGAGCCTCTTGTACTTACGAAATAAATATTGCTCTCTCCCCGAGAAAAATACGAAATTTTATGGTGCCTCTAGTAGGCACCGCAATCGTAGATATAAAAGAGTACATATGTAACGCGAGAGGAGCCACTGCACAGCGCGCGGTGTGTCCCGAGATAGGCGAGAAGACGCACCGAGGAAGAAGGGGTGTGTAATGTATTCTGCTCCGTACGACGAAACGGCGGCGTCGATTTGCTTCAAGATTTACGGCTAGCACTAAATATCCGTGGCTCGGGTGTTATTATCGACTTTATTACTCCACCGGATGCACTACGCAACCATACCCTCCTCACACCCCCCCCCCCTTAGCAGGCCTGTCACTATACGGTATGTACCTATGGCTACACGATAGGGTTAACAGAAAGAGCCAATGCCATTTTGCGTCTGCGCCTCATATATCATTTCGGGCCCATTGATTCCACATTGACTCTAGTGTATCTGTATACGATAACATAATACATGCATTCGTTTTCCATTGGCAACAGTAGTTCTCGGTGGATAAATATTGTCAATGCAATTTACGTTGGATTCAAAAATACCAGAGGGAGTAGGGGGACTGTGACTTGTCGATGGAAAGTGGATTGGCATTTTGGGTGGGTATGAGTCGATAAATCTATCCATCGGAGCATAAATTTTTCAATACATTTTCTATCATTGAGTCAGGGAATTCCATAATTCCACGACTTGAGAACATTTTCCCGAATTTTCTGGTCTTTTTAATCATTCAGGTAACATTATCATGTCCATCAATGAGACATTGAAAATTAATACCATGAATGTTATGATAGATTATTCTGATATCCTCAGTGCTGACAATTGTGATTGGATTATGACAAATTGCTCTTCGCACTGTGAATACTGACCCTAAAACGATTAACAATGAATAACATAAATTCTTGATTAGGAGACGAGGTGTATGATAGCGCTGCCTCTCCGTTGAAATTTTCCATTTTAACCAGAATTTTAGGAATTTTATCCTCATTAATTTGTGAGATAACAGAGTGGATGCTCAAAGAAATGAAATAAATTTCTCGAATATTTCAAGCTGAGCGGGAGTAGCTGGTGAAGCCTTATCGCCTCGTATTTTTGATTACGGAACTTACCCCCTAGCTTTTAACGCAGCTTTTAAAAATCTCCACTTCACCTGCTTCTTTCTTCAATATTTACACCATTGATAATCCTCTCATATCTCCCACTGGGAATGCGTAAAGTGGGGATTGTTTTGTGAGAAAATTCTTGTCATTGAAGACTGCATTTCTCCGTTGACATGATAAATACGAGACAATCATATTGACTTCAAGAAAATTATTCCTTTCACTAAGATGTAAACTTCATCTGACCTCCAAATACTATAATGACAGCGCATCTCATTCTCATCACTTTCTCCCTCATTATTCTAAAAGAATAATAATAAACACCTATTTATGATTATAGAACTTAGCAACACATTTCGCATCGGGAGAGCATGAATTCCACATTATTGCTGAAAAAATTCTCATCATTAAAAATGGCATTTTTACATTACAATAAAAAATATGGTAGCATTAAATGTTCGCCAAGCAAATTTTACGGCTAAACAAAAATTAAAAATTCATTTATCTCCTCAATATAAATGACAAAAAAATCTGCTCTCCACCACTTTGTCTCCTACTACATACCCTTAACAAATACAAAGTAGTAATAAAATCGAGCAGTTCTTCCCAAACATCCATGCCTCATGCCACGAAAAAAATTAATTATTCTTGATTATTCGCCGACGACTTCTGCCTCCACACCAAAAAGGGTTTTGGCAACTATTTACTCCTATTAAATGGTATACGACGGGCTGGTGACCAACAGATACATAACCGCTTATATACTCTGAAATAGTGAGTGAGAGAGGAGTAGAAACGTGCGTCCATGAGCGAAGTGAAATTTATTCCTCGCGTACAAACGGATGTAAATTTATTTAAATCACGCGATTTTGGCTGGCAGTTTATTGTGGCACGACGTGGCTTTATTTGCTTTATCACTGCGGGGAACAAGGGATGGGCGTTACCCCCTCAACCTCCCCGCCTTCTCCCCCCTCCCCGAAATTCTATTTTGCGGGTGAAATTAAAATGAAATGTATAATACTGTATTATACCATAATATTCATGTTTTCATCCTACCCATTGTTCCCTTCGGTATAATCTCTTTTTAGACAATTTTTTTTAATTAAGCCGGTGTAATATTTTAATCTATCTCCGAGATAATGTGGACAGCAATCCAGGAGGAAATAGAATACAATGGTTTTTAAATGTTTCCCACCGACTTAGAAGTCTTCAAAGCGAAATTCAAAAACAAAAAGGAAGAGAAAAATCAACTAAATAAATCGAAACAATACAACCGATGACTGCCACCCGTCTTTCAATGTTCGATGTTTCGTCGCTGTTGCATACGCATGTATTATAATCCAAAAATTCCCGGCACAAGGAATTCTGAAGTAGGGGGTCCGCTGGCTCCTCGTCTCGCGTGGAGTCTTGAAGCGACAGGCAAAAATGAAACAAACAGTTGGACGTAACTCCCTTGTGCATAAAGCCACCATTATTCGCAAAACAGAGAGAATATATCGCTGAGGCTGAAGCAACGGAAATCATGGCAATGAAGAGAAATAAATTGAAGAGAGAAAATACAAAATTTTTACATGCTCTCCAGCACAAAACAGAAAGGTAAAACTCTCCAACGATACATACAATGTAGCGTGCATTGGAGACATTAATGTAGACACAACATTCCTAATTACCTTTTTCCGATAAAATAATATCCCAATTTATTGAAATTGTGTTGAAATTCATATGGACATCTATATAATCCCAATGTCCTCGCAAATTAACCAATATTTACACTCGAACTTGAAACGTAAATTTGAATTCATTTTAATACCTCGAAAAATTGCCAATCAGGACTATCACTCATTTCCCAACACTCTGCATATCACCGCTGTCGCATTCATGTATTATGATGGAAAAATTTTCGGTGCAAGGAATTCCGTAGTCGGAGCCCCGGTGGTTCCTCGTCTCGTCAGGAGTCTTGAAGCAACAGGAAAGAATGAAGCAAACGGCTGTAACCCCCTTGTGCATAAAGCCGCGTATATATTCGATGTATCCGTCCTTATTCCCAGCAAGTAGAACCGTCATTCGCAAAACAGAGAGAATATATCGTTGAAACAAAAGCAGCGGAAATCACGGAAATAAAGCAAAAAAACCTACACACACATACAAAAAGAAAGCGAATAGGGGGAAAAAACAATTGGAATCAGAGAAATAAATTAAAGAGAGAAAAGAGGAAGGAGAGTCGCGGGCTACTGTGGCGCAGCGGTAACATTGGCGAATGGTAAAGAAGCACTCGAGTTGAATCCAATGGTGTGTGCGTATGTACGTGTATTTGTACAGTGAGGGGATACCCTTGGGTGGGTAACTTCAATTTTTGAGCATAACTCATGCACACAGGCCAAGCTCCACGCTTAAATCTTCTGTCCGAATAATAAGAAGAGCGCATTTACTTTCGGCTACTGAACACCGGTGACAACCCATCCACCGCAATGGTGAATCGAGTGAGACGGTAAGAGTGTATATTCCCTTTCTTACAACTCTTCTTTCCTCCTGTATCTGTCTCACTTTTCACCGCAGTTTCATCCAATGCTTTATTCTTGTTTGGCAAGGTCGAGGGAATCGTTATTCCTGTGGAGTCGCTGGTGGTTACGAAGACTTTTGGAACAGTCTTTTCTCTTTGATTTAACCGTTTCTCTGTGTCTTTACCCATCGTACTTCCCATACCAGCCCCCTGCCCCTCTGCACCCTTTCTTTTCCCTCTCATTTTCCATTCTGGCGTATCTCCGTTTCATTCCTCATTTCGTTTGGGGCATTTCTCTTGTAACCTTGTAGGATTGCTCGTGGAATTACGATGAGAGTGCGTTTTTTTACTTTGTTATAGTCAATATTTAAGTTGAGAGCGCAGACGGGGTATATGAATCCTGGTAATATTTTGTGTAATTCTCTTTGAAGTATTTTACGGAATACAGAAATTACTTGGGAAGGGGGGAAATGTAGTGAGGGGGTGAGGGAGTGATGAATAATTTTATTGTATGAAGTGGACGCTGATCGTGGAGTTAGAAGCGGAATAGGCTGATTGGGCGATAGCAATTAAACTGTAGCATTTGGTGTGTCAAACGTTAATGAACAATCTGTCCTCTCACCTACGAGAGCCCATTATTATTTTTTATCGGTCCTAGTGGAGTTATTTGAAAGGAAGTCACGATTTTCCTTCTCCGAAAACATTTTTGTCACATGTTTTTGTGGAAAATCACACATGAAATGAATATGTTTCACTTTCGTTTTCTGACAATTTTTGGAATTAATTGGAGGTATAAAGAATAAATTGTTCAGTGTTCAATTTTAGGTCATAAAAATCGCCAGTGTGTTTACATGAAATTATTGATGAACACTATATATTAACGGAACTACATTTTTGTTTTTCAATCAAATTCATTGCATAATTAAAAGGGTAACATTCGTATTAACAGACTTTTTCGATGAATAGACTGTAATTGAAAAATTTCAAACAGAAGGTTAGTCGGAGAAATTTCATTGTGGAAAAATGGAGCTTTTTATTTAGAGTCTTTGTTCGACATGTTCAATTGTTGGTGTTCTATTTTATTGGATTTAATATTTAGATTAAAAGCGCAAATGAGGTACATATGGCACGTGTTCATTTTTTGGTATTCTATTTGCGATTTTGCTGACTAAAAAAAATCGTGGGCGGTGGAGTGAATGCAATATCTGGGTAGAGAATAATTTTATTTCGTGAAATGAAGTTGAAGCACATATGTAGGGGATTATTATGAAATTATTTGCCGTCGAACGTTTTATTCATGTTCTAGGTAAGACGAGTAATGATGAAGAAAACGATTTGCTTCATATTTGCAGTTATTTGATTATGGAATTACGAGGCTATATGAATTCCACGGCTACATATTGAACAATACGTGGGTTTCAAAGTTATTAAAATCTATTTTCACATATCAAATTATGTTTTACTATTTGAAAACAAAACAACCCATAATTAACTGACGCTAACTTCCAAGGAGCCATCGGGAGTCCAAAAATAAAAAAATACAAAGAGAATGAAAAATTGAAGGTTGGGTACAAAATAAATTGTAACATTTCCCATTTAAAGTTCAATCCAAAGGGATTCTATCATATCATAATAGAGCTCTATTAAATCTCCCTCAGATATGCGTACGTATTCGGCATTCCATTGCTGGAATTAATGGCTCTACGGGGATTAACCACATTGTAAATTCTTGGCCCTATCAGTCACTCTTTACATGAAATTCTTGTTAATTCTCCAGTCTTTATTCATTACATCGAATTTGTAGTTGGATGCATTTATATTACTAATGATATTAGTGATAAGCAGTCGAAAATTTCAATTGAGAATGAATCGATGGAAAATTTTCAGCTGAACACAGTTAAACTCCACTCTGAAATTCATCTCTCTCAGTTAGCCATATACCGCCGTATAATTAGCGTGAGTTTTACTGCACGAGACTGCTGCTGGGGTATGTTCTGGCGTTCTATTCGCCGGTTTTGATCGCCAGGCAAGATATACCACCCTCTCTTTGTCGAATTAACTAATTGAGTTTCAGTTTTCAGAGAAACATGCCTAATTTTTGATGAACTCGCAATTCTAATATCCAACGAATAATAAATCACAAAAATAAGTAGTTTTTTATACCACATTATAATGAAAACGCTAAATGTAGTTTCTCCTCGGTATTATTCAGAAATGAGCACGCCTCACTCTTTCGTTTCAATTCTACAAAAGTGAAAGAGTTGTTCAATTTCTACAGAATTGTTCTCCTCCTGGTGCAAATCTTTACCCAGTAAATTTACGAAGATACAGTCATCCATGAGGGACATCCCAGCATGCCCTAACCGGAATCCCCCGTGCCGCTGTGGGATCATGAAAAATCTTCCAGTTTTATGAGGGTAAAACCTGGAGAAAGACTCAGACACCAAATAAAAGGAAAAAAAAAGGAAATAAAATGAAAACCCCCGAAAGACTCAGGGGGGGAGTGGAGGGGAGGGGGGACACTTTTATTAAAGTTATACCTTACCGCCTGAAAAGGAGTCTCTAAACTCGCAAGACCACCGCACACGAGCAAATGTGAGGTTTACGGTTCGAGCTAATACAGTTTTTTCCGCAAATGAAAAAAAAATTATTACTATAATTCCGAATTCGTAAATAATATTATCAAATTGATATTTTGATGTACCGTTTTGGGGCGAGAAATAAAGATATGGAGGATTTTCCTTACGGAGAACGGTCTACGCATCCGGTAATCTTGTAATTATAAAAATTAAATAGGCTACCGCTAGTTGAGGAAGTGTGGGACTCGGTTTCAGGTTCGATCGGTACGTCGTGAAATTGTACCTCTCTGAATTTTGACTCCCCCCTTGAAGTTTCATTTACTAATTCTATCCCTGATTTTGCGTTAGTCAAGGAGCCCCCGTGTGTATCGCTGGGCGGGCGGCTCGGTCCCAGACATAGGCGCTACAAATGGGCGGGCCAGATACGCGTTGGCTCCTCGGGTCATAAACGAAGAGAGGAGAGACGATCAACTTGCCCAGGCAGTGGTTCATGCCCAGAAACTTAGCGAATGAAGCCGGCGCGAGAGACAGAGAGATGAGAATGGAGCGTGGTGGTGAGAAGATGCTCCAGGAATGATCAGCCTCCAGGTTTGCTGTGCAACCGAGTGAGATAGTTCGTAAAATTGAAGAGTGGCTTTGGTTGATATCGGTGAAGGAATATAAGACGTGTGTGGTGGTAGGAGCGCCGGGAGAGGACTATCAAGGTGAACCAGTTACACTTTACCGACTGGATTACACTAAGCGATCGGTGCCTGGGTTCTCCCGGGAGAATGAGAAATGGAGAACTGCAAGTGTTGAACAAAGAGAAAATGATTGGAAGAAATAAGAGGGGAACCGAGTGAAACAAAGAGACAAAAAATGTATGTGTATAACGCTCGTCCAAAGGGCCGCACATTGCGTGTAACTCGGAACGAAAGAGGAGAGAGCTAGATCATGATTGCACTCTGGCTTCCGAAGTGTATTTAGAAGACTGGGCGCGTCCAGTGCTACTGCAACTAGCTCCAGTATCACGCGAACCAGCGTGGAGCTGACTTTATTTAATTTCTTTAGTCGTTTATCCCATTTCATTCTTATTTATGTATTTTTTTCTTAATGAAAATGCCATCTCGATCGCATTTACCATCGCTTTCGCTTGCGCGCGAGAGGTCCATTGTAACTCGCCCCCGTGGAAAATTTATTCTCGTATGAATTTCAAGTGAGTGCGCTTATACTCCACAAGCGTAAATTCTCAGATCAAGGGGAAATGGTAGAATGAGAAAGGTTGAAGAGAAGAGCCCGGTGTAAAAGGGGTTGGAAATGCGGGGGAGAGGGGCCGGGGGTTTCGCCTGAAGAAGAATAAAGAACCCTGGGCGAAGTGGATTCAGTGTCGAGGCATAGGTTATCCGAGATTGATCGCACCGTTTTCTTATTCAACGCTCTTTTATACATCCACCACTAGCCATTGCCACTCCAACTTTAGATTGTATACGTTATACATAGCTTTCAGATGTAGAACTGCGGTCTGGTTAAACTCGTGGTATTTTCCCTTGATTTTCAATTTACGTATGGACTTGAGGCATAATGCAAACCGGAAATCCAACGATAACTGTATGCACACACGAGTATTATAGTTTAGCCGTTTTGTGGAGGGAGGAAAGGTGAAATTAACGTGGTCGTTTTTCGATTCCCTGAATTTAATCGAAAAACGGTGAATGCAGCGGAGGGAGTAACGAGATTATATCGTAATGAACGTCATTTCCTTTTTGCTAGGGAGAGTATATCAACTCTTTTAGATTGGCAAATATCGCAATTTTGTTGTCCCTCATTTCTGGTTACAATACGAGATAATTTGTGCAAATAATTTTCAAACATTATTCCTTCATTTGAAATTGGAGAATTAATTGAGTTGGCATATGCAAGTAATTAAATTGAGAGAGTTCTAATTACTAACGAAATATTTAGGGAAGTAATTAACATTTTGCAATTTTGTTGGGATAAAAAATAAGGAGATACTCTTGAGGAAAAAATTGCGGGCGCTGGAAAAGTAATTACCATGAAAGGAAAATTTTAAATACTAAGAAGAATTCAGAAAGTTTCACAACTTTTTCATATTTTTAATTGAATGTACTAATTTTTACTCGAAGTGCCCTACATTTTTCATTTGTGTGTCATTATTTATAATTTTGTAGGAACCGATTTAATTACTCTTTACCGTTAATCAGTAATTATCTGATTAAATAATTATTGAAGTGATCCGCAGATATCATTTCTTGTTCCGGAGAAATTCTACAAAAAGAGTAAATATTGGTCTCTCGTTTCCTTCGATGGTCTTCCACGTTAAGTTTCGTAAGTATAATTTGGCTCTTAAATTACCAATTGAAATACCTGATTCTCCAATACTAGTATTCGCTTAAATGTAATTGATTATTCCACGATAGAGATTTCCTAGCTGACATTTTACGAAGGACTCAGAGCAAATCAAAGGTAACCAGTTCTAGTTTCATTAAGACAAATAAATTATGAATGGCAATCTTTTCTCGAAAAGAATGAAAATCGCTGCTATTAAAATGCAAATACACTAATTTGATTGAATACTGCATGTCCAGTTATCAAAATTCAGATGGAAAAGTTAAACTAAAAATATCATTTATTTAAGAATTTTCCCGATTCAACTGTACAACTTGGTTCGGAAATGTAAAAAATTCAAGGAAAGTTGCATAACGAAAGCTTGATAATGCTGATAATTCCTCGTTCATTCGTCCTCCCCGAACTTTTAGCAATGATATCAGTCACTCGGAGAAATTATCGAGACAATAATTCATCCGACGGGCGGAAGACATTAAAGAACGTTGCTACTGCCAGGCAAGGGGCGTAGAGTGAGACGATTCAGCTCCCTTCTCTTTCACGGTGGTCCCAAAAGCCTTTTCACCAGCCAAGAGAGACATTTCTGCTTTTCTTCTCCTTCACACACGACCCACTGTACAACTCCGGACGGCGTTATTTATGAGTACGAGAATCGCGCGCGAATGCCCGCGCGTCGAAAACTTCCCCAAGATGTAAGAGAGTGCAGTGGGTTGAATGTGCGAGGGAGGAGGGGGAGGGGTGATAGGACTGGAGCTTTATTCCTATTCTCTGTTTTTTCGCTTGTGGTACGTGTATACATTCGGGGGTAGAATCACTTTGGTAGGGACAACGTGGCTTTCTCTTCATCTCCTTCACCCTCCCCTCTCTGTCTCTCTCTCTCTCTCTCTCTCGCTCTCTCCCTCCCTCCCTCTCCCTCTCTCTCACCCATGTGGAGAACAGAAACGCGCATTCGGCAAATCGTTTCCGCTAGCCGTCGAGCCGCGGCACGCGCGGAGCGTGCTTCGAATTTATGACGTCGATCTACTCCTAGACTAGTCGTCGCAGACCATCAACACATCCCAAGGAGTCCCACATATCTCTTTTTATTTGCAAATGGTAGGAAAATAATAAAAAAAAAAAACACAGCGTTGAGTCGTATAAATTCGAGTGAAATGGTCTCCATAATATATTTATTTTTTCCTCTTCCTTTATGATGAAAGAAGAGGTAAATCTGTCAACACTTTAGGACGAAGCCTCGGGAGATGTAAATGAGGGAGGGAATGAGGGGCTGAATAGTGGCACGACACACCATGAAATTGGGTGAAAAAGTTCTCTGTTGTCCTTTCTTTACCGGAAAAATCTACAAATCCAATACTTCCCCTCCCCGCCCTCCCCCCTACTACATTTCAATTGGAACAAATAAAATTTGATCGATTAATTCAACGAATATTCGCCAATAAGAATTTCAGCAATTTTTCGATATTAAAAATATCTTTTCACACCAGAGTAAAAAATGAAAGATGAATTTATTGGACAGTGAATTTCACGCGACTTGTGCCGTCGCCGGGGGGGAATATATGTTGTGGCATTCACCAAACACACAGTTGATTTCCAGTAGGCTGAACATTCGGTGCGTATATTATGATTGCCGCAGTCGATACGAGCCGCCGGATTCGCTCAGGTAAGCCGAGAAGCTGATGCGCAGTGGCGCGTCCGAAATAAGCCCTACTCGTATATACAAAACCGTTTTTGAATAAAAAAAAAAGGTAGAGAAAAATGAGCAAAATGCATCGGAGAGGCTTAAAGAGAGGGGGAAAAAATGACCAAATAAGAGAGATGAAACATGAAACAGTGAGTGGTGCAAGGAGGTAGAAGGCGAAGTGGTGAGGTAGAAGGGAATGAAAAAAAGAGGCATTCTTTTGCCGCCTCAACGTGAAAGATTGTGCAGTATATGCCACCCGCTCCTCACCTTCCCCGTGCCACCCTGACCATGGGGAAGTGGAGGAGAGGGTTACTTCAGCAACAACACCAAACGCACGAGTGCGGTGCCCCTCGACTCTGATCGCGTGTTTTCAACACGGGGTGTCTTCTTCTTTCCCTCCTCCTCCCTTCTCCGCTCACTCTCCCTCACTAGCTCTCTCCCTCCTTCTCTCTTACTTTCTTCCTACACTCAAGCTCCTTTTCTTGCGCAACCTCCTGCGAATGTATCGCGTGACGGGGCGAGCCGCCGAGGCTTCCAGGATGTATTTGCTGGACCGAGAGAAAAAGAGATTAGAGGGGGTACCAATGTATCTCCATGTGTATGTGATATGATAGGATGAGTCCAACGCCATTTGCAGATATTTTATATAACAGACGATGAGGCTGTCGGACGCAACATGCCCTTTTTTATAAATAGCCATTTTTTTTCACGAACAGAGATTATAAGTGTGCCTTGTACGCAATCAATTCATAGACATTTAAACAATTTCCAGGGGGAGAGAAAAAGACATGAGGCGCTGATGGGAATGATGTGCCACGATTATATCGAGAAAAAGGAAATGATGAAGAGTTCACGGGAGAGTAGGGGTAGGATGAGGGGTGGAAAAAGGGGAAATTTCTTTGATTAAAATTAAAATCATTTGGAAATCCCTGTGTCCCTTTCTGCTCCACTTTGGCGCATTCCAAGAAATCATATTCTCGGTTTATATATACATGTCGCAATCTGTTGCGGCATTCGAACGTTCATCGAGATATTGTCGTAGCCCCGTCGTTTGGATAAGACCAGTAGCTCCTTCGCTATATGTAACCGAACTCGGCCTCTTTTTTTTTTTACCGTCTCGATCCCCCCCCCCCCCCCCAATCCTCTTCATCCCTCTGGTGGATATACAATGCGAAACCGTAAAAAGAAGCAAAATAAAAGAGAAAATAAGGAAGAGGGGCATACTCCTTTTAACTTTCTCTCTTCTTCTCTGTTTGTTGTGTTTTTTTGTTTTCCTTGTTTCTTCCTCGTACGATTCTCAATCGAAATGGCAGACAAGACAAACGATAAACTTGGCCCTCTATACCCCCGAATGCATTGCAGTACTCTGCTCCTCCAATACGATACGATTCGCTAAATTCACATTTGTATAGCTTTCATTTGTATTTTTTTTATTTTCCCATTTCTTAGGTTGTTTTTCCCTACCTCCCTTTCTTCCCTTTTTCATGCACGTTTTGTCTCTTTAACTATTGCCTTTATCCTCTCGACTCTGCTGTATGTTCGCTGAAACGTGTAGTACCACCCGTTCCGTTTTCCCCCCTTCTCCCTCCTGCCAGGTTTGACCCCCTCCAGCCCTCCTCGGCTCCATCGTCCACCCCCGTCAACCGTCCATTTTGCCATCAAGCACTCGAGACAGGATAAGAGGAAGAGATGAAGCAAAAAAAAATGGACGAGAAATCGAAACAAAGTAAATGGCAAACGAAATTCAACTGTCATTCTGGATAACTATTTACAACTCTTCGGGTGGAGAGGGAGAGAGGATCGAAGGATTCATGCATGTGGGAATACGTGTTCGAGTATTTTGGGAGAGGGTTTACTTCGAGGGCTTTTGAAGCTCTTTAAGCTTTGGTACGAAATGGTATGGGCTCATTAGACGTCTCGGGGAATCATTCTTCTCGGCATATTTCAGTTGAAATGCCAAGACATTTTTGGTATACCATTTGCGGAATTGGGTAATGAGGCTTTTCAGTGGATTCTAAATATGTTGGGCATTCTTTCGGTTTTGATTGATTGATTCCCGTGTTGCTTTTTTGGGAGATTGGAGGCTGTGAAAGCAGCAGAACTATTAATCTTAGGAGGTCTTAAATACTGATGAGTGGGAAGAGAGGATGATACTTAAGGTGCGCTCGGATAATGTCAAAATGAATAGTGCAGACAGTTTTTTTCGGGTTCAATAGACGGATTAAGCTTGCTTAGATTGACCATATTGTAGTTAATGCGAGAACAAGCCCGAAGGTTTGGTAAGGTTGATTCCATTAACGAAAATTGATTTTATCAGTTGTGATCTTTTCCTTCCTGGATATGTCTTTAATGATAATGTAGATTTTATTGTTAATTAATTTGGACATTCAATGAACATTCAATGTGATGAAAATTTCAGAGACGCGTATCGGAAAGTTCGGACGAAATTTGTTAACAGTGTAATCGAGAATAGTGCTCTCTCTATTCAACAAGAAAAACCACACTGATATTTGGTCAAATTGGCGATAGGCATCATTCAACCCTGAAGACTCCCTCATCTATTCAGAAACAACAACAGACCGCATATAATACAGCATCACTCGTTGCTGTGGCTGGTGTCCTCGTTATACCGTGGACCGCGGTCATGCTTTTACAGCTTATGGTGGAAACTCGTGCATATACCACCGTATGTTGTGGCTGCGTTCGATGTACCCGAGTTTATTAACCGCACCACCTCACCCCGCTGCCCCACCTCATTCCCTTCATTCACTTCCCCCGAGCCCTGGGGATACACGCGAGAGTAGTACGGCGGGTGTGCCAGTGGTTTTAACCACCTGCTTTTATTTTTCAATGTTATACACCTTTGACAGCACACCTCATCGCCCCGTCAATATCTGAAGTTAGGGGGTAATTTCATCGGGTGCATCTAACCTGATCAGCCATTGGAGGTCTGATAGCAATTGAATTTGCCGCGTCACTCTCGGCTATCCTAGTTCATTTCATTCTTCTATCCTCAAATACAAAACTACGAATTGATTTCCTTAAACCTCACAATTCTGTCAAATTGTCCATCTTCTATTGTCGGACCAGATGATCAAAAATTTTGTCTGCAATTTGTCCACCACTGTGCGACAATTTATACGATATGTGAGTGTACTACACTTGCATGCCATTTCATAATTAAAGAATCAGAATTTCGGGAAAAGACTAAAAATTAATCGGGCACTAAAAAAACGTAAAATGACAGGATTTATTAAAGCAGGTAGCGCTCGAAGGTTTTCACCGCTTCAACCAGGTAATGTTGGATGTGAAATTGATTCTTTAGTTTATGTTGAGTTATGAGAGATGTTCAAGTTGAAAATTGCGTTGTTGTTTCCACTGAATATTATGTAGCCAATTGTGATGCAAATTTAGCGGAGAATTTTCAGGAATTGGATTTCAGCCAACCCCAACGGAGTATTGGTGGTCATTCGCCAGTCTTTTGTCAAAATTTCTTCGGAAAGTGCACACTAGCTTCTACAAATTGCATCCGATAATTGCGCAGTAGCTCCTGACTTGTTTCTAACCAACTGAATAATTTGCCTAGCTATGCCCTCGAATATTGCGCTGCGGTTGGTCCGAATCTAGGCCCAGGAAATTCCGTGCCAAATATTATAACTGAGAATAGCAAAAATTCTGCAACTGATGTCAACCCACATAAAACATAAATATCTATATTATCAATTAAGGTTCCCGATTTCTAGAATTTTTCCCGGAAAACAGATTCAATTTCGCCGTCTGATGAGTGCGATACATCTACCCTCCCAAATGCCCCGGAGGCCTGATAACAATTGAATTAGTCTCGTCACTCCCGGGTATCGTAGTTCACCATTTCATTGTTCTACCCTTCCCATCCATGAAACTAAACTCACAAAACCGTGCAACTTCTGAAAATTTTTTCCCCTCCCCCATTTTTATCAAATTACCTTATTACATCAGTCTGGAAAAAGTTGCGGTGGAAAAACTTGACGTTGAAGAAATAAAGTGAGAGACCTCGAAGCCACACTCAACAAGCGATGAGATGGCTCTCCCGGGGTTCGGTTATACTATCGAAGAGAGGGAGAGAGCATAAAGAGGAGAGAGCGCAAAAGGAAGAGAGAGAGAGAGAGAGAGAGAGAATCGTCCGTGGTTTTGTCGAACGGGCACGTCTCAATATTTGAAGAGATAATCGGCTTAGAGGCTGAGGTCCCAAGAGCGCCTACATACAAGACAGGTATATAAAGACGAAACAGAGAGAAAGACAGAGGGAGAAAGCGGAGAGAGTAGTGGGCAATGGGTATAGATGTAGCTGTTCTCTTCTTCGTCCTGCGTTCCGCGAACGTGACGCGAACGGGTTCCGGGGATATCTCTTGGTGCGCGCGTGTGCGCCGACATCGTATCAAGGTTGGGTTGGAGGGAAACACGGGATTTCAATTACTCGTTGGAGGAGCCGTTTCATCAAAACCCCTGAGATGGAAGGCTAGAGTGTTCAGTGGATTTACTGATGGGCTAATGTTAACGAGTTTCTGATACCTTTGTTATTTATTCTATGGAGACGCCACTCTGCACACGGCACTCATGCTGCGTTCCTCCGTGAATGCTCTTGGGAATGGACTCGGAGATGAAGAAGAAAACAAAATGAAAAATTTCGGGGGGAAGTTGGTCCACCGCAATTAGCCCCCCAAAATTAGCTGTAAATTGAGACCTCCAGAGGCACGTGGAAGCGAACCATTACATTGCGGGACAGAGTGAAACACAGGACAGGGAACACGGGGGACTGTTTAAGAATTATTGCTCCAGCAAGTTCTTGGAAGCCTCGCGGGAGAATTTTCGCACTAGTGCTTCGCGTATATATAACATTTCAACTTGTAAAAAGGGAAGCAGCAGCTGAAAAAATGTATACGTGTGTGAGGTAAAAGTGGAAGGGAAGAGGAGAAGACGATGGTGGAACCTACTGCGTTATTCTTTAACGTCGCTCAAAAACCATTTGTTTTCCGAGTGTGTCGGTGGACACGCAGAGGAGTTGCACACATGTGTATATTGGTGAAGGCATACCCTCTTACGATCCCGGGGATAACGGCCCAACGACAAACTGGTTCCCTCAGCGCTTACCAACAGGACTATTTCTATATCTAGACACATCACCCGTTGTAAATCGTGTCAAGGATTTGTTTTTTCGATTTAGGAAGAGGAAAATTCTGTTGTTTTTATCCCGTACAGTTTTTGGGGAAATAATAAATTTTGTGGGCAATAGGCGATGACTTATTTCATAATAAAAGTTGAATACCACTAGAATTTATAGTAATAGTGTTGAAAAACATGAATGATCGTTTTATATTTCCATTTCCCTTATCAATCACTAATTTTCAATGGAATGGTGAAACGAGAGCTACACATTTTTTATCATATCTGTCTCATTTTTATGTATTCACTTCCAAGAAAAATCTGTGGGGCAGTATTTGACATTTGAAATCGTGAGAAGAAGACGAGTGGACGACTGATTGGCCATATCGCTTGGGTAGCCCAGCATAGAAATGAACATACCATTCTGAGTGGATATATAAAAGCCTGGGTTCGCTCAGTTTCATCAGAAACGCGGATGGAGGAAAGCCGCCGCGGGTCGCCCTGACTCCGTCCCCCCTACCCCCGCGGGTTAATGTCCTCCATGAACACTCGAGAGATCCGTGCAGCCGAATGTTAATCGCGTAACGCGTTGGATAATTATTCAGATTTTTTCCCCCTTTTATTTTTATTTTTTCATTTCATTTTTTTCATCCCACTCGTTCTCTCACTTTAACTCTCATCGAAGAGAAGAATGCCCGGCCTGGGTATCTAGTACTTTTAATGGAGCAAGCTTTCAGACGTTATCTTGAGCCCGGGGTACCACAACAACTCACATAAGACTCGTGCTTTTACCTGGTCATTGGATATACAAATACGTATGAAGGTAATATCTTCTTTCCTTTTCTCTTTCCTCTCGTCCACTCGGTTCTTTTTCGCCTCATGCATTCAGATAAAATACTTTTCAATATAATTAACTGTGTTATCGTCTACTTCGCTGCTCGAATCCAGATTCCATTACGTGCTATTTATTTTATTCTCGAGTTCATAATTGTCTAGAATCAACCGTTTCTGATTCCACTTAAGACAGGGGGAAGGGTTGGTTTAATGTTAAGTGCTATTTGTTTAGGCTAACTCTAATCTTAACGAGATGAAATATCAATTTGCAGGTATGTTTGTCTTTCATTGGCACTCAAGAAATGTGCAATTCAATTCGTCGAGAATGTCGACAACAAAGTTAAAAGTGATACCATTGAATGCAAAAAGTGAAATTTTTACCAGATAAATCATGAAAAAAAAATCGATGAGATTGGATAATAATAATGAGCCTCTACAAAATCACTGCCTCGTAGTAAATAAATGAGATATCATTGATTAACTACGAATAAAAAAAAATCTCTCCAAAATTCAAAAATCGGAAAAAATCATACTTACAAATATTTCACTCAGAGACAAAAGTATTTCCTTTCACTCCTCTCTCGTATTCGTCTCATAATATCTCAATACTCCCTGGTTTTTATTGCCATTTCACTGAAAAGAATGGGGTAAACTTTACGTTTTCACTTTGAGGAAGTTCCTCGCTTTACTGTCTGCTCCATTCAATTCCCATTTCTTTTTTTCAATTCTACTTGATTCTCTCTGTTCTCTCTGTCTTCGTCCTTAGCGTTGTTTGATCAGCTACCGTTGACTCTGGACACTTTGATACGAAGAAAAAGGTAAAGATTGAAAGCCTACCGACGAACCGGATAATTGGCCCGTCTGTTACTATTCGGCAGAACGAGGTGAAGCGGCAGGGGGACGATATGGGGGGAAAGCGAGCCAGACCAGTATCCTCAGCAGAGGCCAAACGATGTCGCAATGCGGAGAGTCAACTGAAATTGAGGTGAGATACATAACAATGTCATCGGTATTTTCGAAGCCACGCTGTGATTTAAACTCACCTGGGCTTCTCCCTCTCTCTATTTCTGATATTTTCATTCTCCGTTCAATTCACCCTTCTCTACTCCTGCCTCTTCTCTCTCCCTATCCCTTTTTGATAGCTGATATAACATGCTGTTGGCCCTACACAAGGAATATAACCCACACCACTGGTTCTCTACCAAGCGATTCAAAATTAGTTGACATGGCCATTTACAGGGAGATACAATCTGGAATTTATTAAGGGGTTCTTCTCTCTCTGGTCAGCTCTACCTTGTCGATCTTTCGACATCTATGTCATACCTGCGGTTTCGTCTGACAGAACAGCGATTAAAATACATAGTTCAGTTTTGGTTTTGAATAACTCGGATTTTTGCAAACTCGATTGCAGCATATTAAAATCGTATAACCAGTTTTCTGGCATTGGGGGTTTTCCATTCCGTAAAGTTTGGACTTAGTGCCACTTGGAGGTGATGGAGATGTACCTGATCAAATGTTTTGAGTTTTTTCGCGCGTTAATTGGTTTTATTAGGGGAGACGAGTTTCTTTTAACGCAGGAAATAGTAAAAAAAATTAATTCGTCCCGCTTTTTTATTTGATTTAAATTCTATTATTTATGTAATATGATATGATATATATTATTTTATTTAAAAAATATGACATAATGGAGATATTTGGCGGAGCCGAGGCCGGGAAACGCGTAGTAATACTAGAACAATGAAATGATTTTATCATATTATCTCCGACAACAAGTACAAGACCACCGAAAAAGTTCAAACCGTACATTGAATATCGCCAACGCAAATTAATTAACGTAACCCTATCTTCAATTACATCCAAATTTGATCCATTGTATCGAGACGGCTGAATACAATCGTGAATCACATAAAAAATTTCTCAAATACTCCCCCCTCCCCCCTTCCCGCGCCCCAACGAAGCATTACAATATAGTTTGGAAACGGGAAACCCCAGATAGTCCATTCTGTATGTCTTTTTTAATATCGTTTCGAAATTGCTTTGGCGAACCAAGTGAATCTAGACCCACACTTCTTCAGCAATTGAACTTCTCCATCTCGGCGCCTCACTCGAACTCAGTGAATTCTCCGAAGATATTGAATGTCTCTGTTGAAGGCCACAAAAAAAAACCAATGAATATATTCAAACGAGGAAAATTTTTCGTGCAAAGTTTTATTGATGGAAAAAACCGAAGTTTGCTCATTCGAGTATTCTGTCTGACGTTTTTAGTCGATGGCGGAATAAACCAGAGAATAGAAAATGATCGAAGGAGTACAGCAAGATTGAGGTTGCGATAGGATGGAACGAGGGGGCGGGGGCGAGGGGTCTGTGTAGGATGGAAGTAAAAGCGTGCACCCGGTGCTGTGTCCGGGCCCTCAACATTTTTCGTATTCATGGAATAGCGATTGCTTCCGTACAACCTCGACTACTTCCAACCCCTTTTCACTCCCCCTCCATCCTCACTGCCAACGGAATACGCTAATTTTACGAGTGCTCCTCCACGTCTATTCTCTCTCTATCTCTTCCTACCTTTTCACCTCGAGCAACCATGCCGCGAGGGGCTTCTCAGTTTTGTATATATTTTGTCCTCACTCACTTATTGAAATGGGTTCGATCGTGTAACGACATTGGCCCACCAGCGGAGAAACGACAATGTTCTACTACTGATAACACCGAAAGTACTGTTATAATTTGTTCTTTATTCTTCTGAGAATGTTGAAAATTTTTTTTATTATTAAATTACATAGATTTGCTAAATAGAATTCATGATTTATATCAGTTCAAGATCGCAAGAGATAAATTAAATATATCTTTTTGTCGGTACATTTACGGAAATCTTTGGATTTTGCTATTAGGTTTCGTTGAACGAATTATAGAATAATCACTTCACAGCTAGTCTGGCATCAGTAATGGGAAGGAATATTTAATGCCGTAAAAAAAAGGGGGACGAAAATGGGAAATTATATGTAGTTTCATTCTTTCAAACGAATGTCACAAAAAGGGGATTGAAGGCCATTCGATATCCCTACCAGTCCAACTTCTCCAATACACTGCCTGAGGAATCCCAATTTCCAAGCTAAAATTACTGCAATCAGAGAAAAAGCCTCAAAAGTTTGCCTTCGAGCTAATTTTTTGATTACGTTTAATCCATTTATATTCGTGAAAAATTCCTTATTCAAACGTCAAGCATTCTCACCAATCGAAAGTGTAATTTTTATATAACCAATTTAAAACTAAATCGTCTGTCTCCCTCACCTGAATATTTAATCCAAAAGTTATACGTCGCATACGATCCAACTTGGTAGTAAAAACCCATGTAATTCCAAAACTCATCCCCAGCCGGGAGATTACCTCGCAAAGAGCTCTAAAAAAAACTCTCCCAAATTCATCTCGATTCCCGCTCTTCAAAAACCCATTTACCGTTCCAATAAAACCGTCCTCTCTCCTCGTGGCCCTTGGAAAACTTGAAATAGCATGAGACAACCGAAAAACCACCTACTAGTAAGATAAAAAAAACAATGTCAAAAGTTTACGGGAGTTAGTCCCGTGGCGACAATGCGTAAAAAGTCCCATTATGGTCACCTAAGGTTTGTAAACACCAGCACCTACGGCGCAGAAATAAGGTGGGTGGATAAAGAAAGATGAGAGAGAGTCAGTGTTGAGGAAAAAACCGCAGAGAGGAGGGATGAACACCCTTATATTCCTGTCTGCGTAATACGAAAAGGGCGGGGGAGGGGGAGGGGAACACAAGGCAGAGAACGGCTGGAAAATTGCCACTGAGTGAGAGAAAGTTGGCGAAAAGAGTGCGAGGGTTGTATAGGAGGGGATTGAAATGAAGGAGGAAGAGTGTAAGACGATGAGGAAGACGAGAAAGGTGGACTTCTCTCTGGTAACTCAACTTTTTAAAACAGTGAAAGTCATTTAAACTTTGCCCCGGCAGCCGCGTGTCACCTTTCTCATTTTCTCGAGCCTTCTCCACTACTAGTTTTGCCATCTCTCTTACTCTGTTCTTATTTCCCCCTCAATAGTCTATCTTTCTCGTTCACCTGAGGGTGTCCGATGGTGCACAGTTATCCTGATATTCGATCTACTTCTTTGGCTCCTTCAATCCCCGAGACGTATCGAATCAAGAGGATCCTCTTGTCCGGGATATATAACTCGACAGATCTCTTCATCGCTTCTGTGTACTTTCGTACATCTTCAACAGCCGTTAGGCTGTTCCATACAAAAAACGGGGGGTGGGGAGTTTTTCTCGAGTGGTGCTTCCACAGGCTGCGTATCATTTCTTGTCAACGTGATCTCCCTATAATCTCAATTCACTTTTTACTCGTTCCTCTCTATTTCACTCGAATATATCATCAAGGAATGGACGATTATTCCATTTTTTGTATTTTTTTAAGTTCTGTTTCGATCCCGTGTTCCCGGTTAAGTACGTTCAGTTTTATCCCACTTGTCAAAGAGAAAAAAATTACCATTGCTACTAGGGGGCGAGGTAGCTTTTCCTACCTGATTTTAACAAAGCATAAACGATGCCAATGTTTGGAATTTTTTACTACCGAAAGACTAAAGTTGAATAATGTTGTTAAATTTTATCTAATAATATGAATAGCCCATTGACTTTAAGATTCTCGGCTTTAATTTAATTTGTTTCAGATCACCTGAAAATCTCTGTTACTTCACATGAATTACTAGAAAAAAAAGGAAAATTCGATAAACATCTATGGAATTTTCATTGATCATTTTCTTCTAAAAATGGACTGCAATTGCCAGCCTGAAATTTTTAACTGGAGGAATTTGTCATAAATGGAGATGTAAGTAAAATCATCCATAACTATAGCTGGATTTGTCAATTACTATTGATAAGATTCTAGCGTATGTAGGAATGTAATGTAAACATATATTTCTCTCTGTACTCATTTATAAATATTCTAAAAATTACAAATTTTCAAATTCCGGGGGTAACATATTTTACGAATATCCAAGACCCTCATTTGCATTTTGAAAAATAAAACTTTCATTGCATGTATGTCCCACCATTAAATACTAGCATAATTAAAAGAATCTTTTTAACTACATCGGCGAAGCGCGGGTGGACACAGTCCCCCCTAATCTCAACTCACTTTTTTCTTTTTCTCTCTATTTCTATTATTCCTCCATATCATAGGACAAACGATTATTTCCTACCTTTGTTCTCAGTTTTTATCCCGCTCTCACCCTCCATTATCGTTTAAGTACGTCCAGTTTGATCCCACTTGGATGTACTGGGTGAACGTCACGAGAGACTGTCGCCCCCCTCCCCCTTGCGCTCCCTACACAGGATTCTGTGATGTTACTGGGATATACTGCCTTCGACAGTGCGTTTGGGCTGACGCTCAGTGGGCATTACCATACAGGGGGACCGCAGTTCAAACAGACGTAGACTGATGTATGCGCGGTTCGTCAGCGCATTCGAATTTCGTATTCAAATGGCACGTCTCTCCAACCCTCTACCTCCTATCTACCTCCGCGCCACCCCCCCCCCCCCTCCCCCTCACCTGACTCACTCGATGCGAACCAGGGGGGCAGCGGCTGAGGGGGAGAGGAGAGGAGGGGGTAACTGTGGGTGCGTGTTATGTATGTAGGATTCGCCTGTGTTTCATGGGAGTATAGACGTTTGGAATTCGTATTTGTCTCACTCACCTGGGAGCTGTACTCTCTCGGTCGGTCGGTGCATCTTGGTAAATCGAGGGAGGACGGTGTACTTGTTCGCTGGGAACTTGATGGTAATAAATGTACTTTCCTCATTTAGACGGTGTACGTCGATAAAATGAGATTTTGTCGATTTCAGGTTTTTAAATTAAAGTTAAATTTCATCTTTGCTTCCGGATGGAAATATTGTTTTTCTGCGATTTCTCCTTATTTCGTAAAACAAATTCGCTTAAAATTCGGTTAGACTTTAACTAGTCTAGCATTTATAGAAATGTGAAACAACGGCCGCAAATAGAACACGTAATGCTGTTGATATTCCAGAGGATGAATCTCAATTTTTTCAAGATTGAAATTTTGAACACACCCATCGCTCACATTTCAAATAGATTTCCCTCGTGAATGTACGAAAAACAAGATGGGCATTACAAACTGATCATGGAGTTGACCCATCTATCCTGTTTCACTACTCCACTATCAATTTGTGCACTCAATTTTTTCTGCTCGATTAATCTTTCAACCGAACAAAAAAAAGCCGCAAAAAAACCTAGACTCTCCCCTCCTAATTCTCTCATAATGACGTAGAATACAATATTATAATGAATAAAGAAGTCTATATGCGGAAGTGCTTAGCCGAGTACTCGAATAAAGTCTCTCCCTCCAGTGATTTAATCGAGAGAAAGGTTGATCGATCCGCCTTAGACCTATCGTTACGCTTTATATAGAATCTACCGATAACTCCTAGCCACTCTCACCGTACCCCACTGCTTCCCCTCGTCCTATGTATAACTTCCTCCCATTGCACCTTAAGGGAGATTTAAAACGTCGTTACTTTGTGCATGCAATGCACCCTTATTTTCCCCCTCTTCAACCCCCAGTGGGGCAAACGCTGGCTGAGAACTATACGACGCTCTGCGCTCACGTCTACATATTTTCACATTTCACGTCTTACCATTTTACTTTTCACGAGTTGTTTTATCACTTTTTGGGAGCCAACTGAGAATGGGTGGAAATTCCAGGGGTTAATGGAGCAGTAAAATGGTGTGAAGACTTTGTTTTGCGAGGGAAAGCGTAATTTTTTGGTTCAACGGGAATATTGGCCATTTTGAAAGTTATTGCGGGAAGGTAATGTTGAATATTGTATGCGGTTATTGTATATAAAACCAGATATTCTCGAATATTTGTATTCTCAGATAATGCTAAAATTGCTGAAAATTCATTGAAATTATATTCATGAGTTCACATATCAATTTTCATAGTGGGGCAAGATTATATTGAAAATCACTAACAATTTTAAAACTCGGAGTGTAATAGTGAAGCAACATGTAATCTGATGAGGAATATATTGGATTAAGAAAGTGTTACGTTTCAAGATTAAAAAGGTAAAATCAATTCTGCGAGAGCTTCTTATACCTCTTCTTATAGTTTATGTTCCTGAAATTAGTGTAACTACGAATATTGTAGTAATTCATCTATTAAACCATTCATCTACATTTGTTTTCTGAAATCATTTAGAATTAATTAAATCATTCGGAAAAATTGGAACGAATTCATGTGACTGAAATGTTCGGCAATTTCTGTCAATTATTTTTGGGGATCGCATCTGGCGTCCTTTGGGCCGATTAGAGTTTATTGTTTAATTACATGAAGTACTTTCCACATAACGTTTCAGAGACAATTCCCCTCTTACTTTGCCACGCTTCCTCTACCCCCACAACTGTAAAATATTTTTTTGTAGAGTGACAGAAAGCTATGAAAGAATTCAAAATGATCAGTTCCTGTATCAAAAATAATCTGTCTCCTGATATGATTTCTCATAAATTTTGCTGACTATTCTGCTACGTTATGTGCTCAAGAATACTCACTCACACATTCTAACCTATCAATAAATATTATTGAGAATTAAGGGGAATTATTTAACGGGATTAACGTTCCAACCCCGAAATCAAATTAGCCCCCACAATCCTTGATTACAATCCAAAATCTCGTGCCACACATCGTATAAATCGCCACTTATTTGCCTTTCACCCCCGTTCTCCGTTATCTAGAAAAATAAACAAAACCGAGAAGCAAGCAACAGCGTCAACATTTGACTCGAAATAAAAACAATCCCCGGAAACGTCCCCCCTCGCAGAGCGTTGAAGAGCCCGCTGAACCAGAGGGCAAAATACAACCCCCTCAAGCCACCTCCCTCCGCTGTTTCCATTGCCCAAACGAGTCTCTTTGCGTACTCTCAGAACAAGTCACGTGAAAACTTAGAACAGCTCCTTGGCTACCCCCAAAGTGCCAGAAGAGAGGAGGTGAAATAGAGAAGAGAATTGAGCATTCTAGCTTTGGCGGTGGCCCGGTTCTCGTCAAACTTTATCCTCTCGACAACTTGAAGAGGAACAAGGATGCAGAACGAACACTTGAAGTTCACTTTATTAAAGGTGGTCTGCAGTGGATATGCCGTGGATGCCTAAGCGTAGCCAAGTCATTCTCTCCGCTGGTTATAACGTTCAAGTGGGTGAGTTTAGATTCTCCTCTGCACTCCCTCGCCCTCCCACTTCACCACCTCTACACTAGATATTCGCCATTGTCAACCGTTTTGAGGAAGAGCTCGCCCTATACATAGAGTTTCACTTCAGACAGTCACCGTCCCACCCCGGTCCCTGACCCCTCCCGGTTTAACGTAAACCCAAAATTCATTCCCAGTAGCTGCCGAAGCTACCCCTGCGCGACGATCCGCGTGCCAGGAATATTCATGACGCTTTACTGAATATCGAGATTTAGGGGTGGGCAAAATGGCGAAGAGAGAGGAAGATGGTGAGAGAGACAGGGCAGAGGGGGAGGGGTGGAGACCACCCTTGACAATCATCCCGGGGTAAACGGACGATCACGAAACAACTTGGCTCGAGTCTGATTGAAAATTGTTTCTTGTTCTCTTTTTATCCCAAACGTTTTTCCCCCCCCTTTTTTTTTATTAATTCTCCCGGTGCAACCGGATGATCATTTGAATATGTACAGTCTCAGCAGTCTCCAGACTGTAATTTCCCCCGCATTTTCAAGATAAACGACAGGGAGATTGATTTGGATGAGCCGAGGGTGGGCAAGCGTAAAAGGAGGATAGGAGAGAAATGGGGATTGATGTGGTTGTGTGTGTGTGTGTGTGTGTGTGTGTTTGTGTGTGACGATGATGACGAGAAAAGGAGATGGGAAATTAAGGGAGGATAGGGGAGGGGGACTCCTCACGGGGATAGTGGGTATGGGAATGGGGTTAGTCTCGCGATTCCACTACTAGCGGTTATGGTTATCCATATTTTGAGTCGTTGGACCGTACTCAGGGGTCGCTCTGGGTTCATTACGGTAATCCACCCTTCCTGGGCTAACGCATCGCTGATAATGTATAATCGCATCCAGCCTACACACTCACTCGTTCTCACTCTCGCTCGGTAACCCCCTGGAGTCTCGTGCCATGTCTCATCGAGGAATATCGTATTACTTTGCTAACCGAAAATGCGAAGTTATCAATGCAATCGTTAATGCCGAATTGAGCAATTATCTTGATCAATCAAGTGGTGAAATCCTATTTTCAGTTGTTATCGGCATTTAATGAATGTTCATAATGTTGGCTGGGGCTTTAACCGGTCGAATTTTGTATTGATTTCGGACGTTTGATTTAATTATATTTTCGCTTCCAAATGGAGATATTGTAATTGTCCAATTTTAATTGTTGTGCGTTGTAAATTTCATGTGTTTCCCTCGTTATATTTTTATCCCCTAAAATATTTGTGGAAGCTCAATTTATCTGTGTGGATGACTTTTGAATCATTCGTCAACAGATTTGCCTGGCTGTTTGTCATCAGGTTGTACTAAATTGCTAATATATTTAATGTTCAACGATGAATCACTTATGAAACGTATTTTGCTACTGCAAAATGTGTGTTCGATTCAAACAGAATTCAATGAAATGGTAATTTTGAACTCCACATAAGATTGGAAATTATGACATTTTCGGAAATGGGGAACGAATTTTATTCAATTTTCCATTTCCTAAAAATTCAGCTATGATATTAATATTATTAAAAATTGTGTGGAGTTACAATGTAAACAATCTGGCCAACTAACGGATTATAAATTATTAATATGGTGATAGATGTCGCAAATTTGCAACCTGATTGCCAGTTTGAAAGTATTTGATATTATCGAACGGATAATATTGGCAATACTACCGAAATGAGTATTAATAATAATCAATTTTCCGCCTCACTCATTGCCAAATACTGGATGATGCCGCTAACCATTAACGATTATTGTCAATGCAATAATAAAAATAGAATGGATCACTCATACTGGGTCAATCGAGTACTGGAACTCTTGTTTCCAGTTATTGCCAGAAGCCTATAATTGATAATAATGTTTAACTTGCACCCTGCCCGGGCAAATGTTTTATTCACTCTGTTGATTCATTTCTCTACTGCGTGAGTTTGATTGACAAACGCATACCTGCGCCCCCGCGCTATATTAAGCTTCACGGGAAAAATATCAGGTGCTTTTACTCCGTAAGAACACCTCTACGGGTATAACCCCGTTCATTACTGATTTATTATTCACCGGGCAAGTTTTCTATGCTCAGGGAATAAATGAAATATTCAGAAATCATAGACGACGAGGCACACAAAAGCTCATTAAAATTCAACAAAGGGACAGTCTACTGTCAAGACCCTTTATTAGACCTCATCACAAGACCATAGTTTTCGTTTTCCTCAAACTTCAATCGGCGGAAGAAATGGTATTAAGTGCAAAGTTTAATGAACTACAGGTAAAGTTAAGAATTGGTCATGAAATGATTACTCAAAAAAAACCCGATAAACACTCGAAACATGGAGAATCCCCTGGGTGTGGAGTGCACGAGAGGAAGAGAAAAATAAAAAACTGTAAACGATAATAAAAAAAAAATGTATGAAATGAAAACGAGCCGATCTTCTCGAGCCACCCATGGTGTCTGTTATTGGTGGACATTAAGTCATTATTGATTACTCTCGGAGTACGTGGGCCCCTTCAGATCCCCGACATTCACCTCATAACATACAGCGAAAACTTAAAATAATAGCTTATATACGTATGAGCCCGTTCACGGCTCTCATGCCTCGCGTACGCCGTCTTTTCTCTTTCCTTTCATCTCCAGTGCCTTACGGGTTATACACTCTCGACCTCCTGCGAAGATGTTACGGTAACAAATCGTCCACCATTCTCATCTTCTCTGTACACACTGGGCTATTATTTGTTCTCTTTCACGTATGTTATTCAATTAAATAATTAAAAATTGTATCAATCTCATTAACAGGTGATGGAAAACGTGAAGTAATGGAGAAAGGAACCATTCCCATTACCAGTATTATCAGGAACATTGAATCAATGAGGAACTGCCCTTAGTTATGAAGTTTCTCCAGCATCGGAGAATAAAAAATTTGGAAAACTAATGGAAAAACCATGCCATCGATCGGCGAAAAATCTGAGTAAGTGGAAAAGGAAGCGTTCGTTGAATCACTGAGAATCTTCTTCGTTCTTTCCTCCAACTTCGGAGTATGCATATAAAATTCAGTGCAAATAAAAAATTTAATAATCCACTCGGAATTTTTGTTGGCCAAGTTGGGTCTCCAGTTTCATAATTGTTCGGTTATTGAAGAAGCCCGAAGGATCATATCATGGCGTTCATTGTCATTAAAATTTGGCCATTGATGCTGGTGCCACTGTTACGATAGTGCAGAAACAACTGGTTGGTTGTGGAGAGATAGATAGATAGAGAGAGAGAGAGAGAGAGAGAGGGAGTAAGCTTTACGAGGATAACCGTTGCATATATGCAATGTTCTAAAAGACGATGAAACACAACGAGAGAGGTGGGGCTGATGGCACTTGTAGCGTCCGTCGGTGTACTGTAGCAGCGTACGAACGGGCAATTTCCACGGATAGTTAGGGCCAAAACGGTCATCTCATGCCCCGCGGGCAGACCCGCTGTCCATCCACCCGTGGTATTACGCCGATGGGCGATACGCATACTGGAGCGAATATATGCGTGTATATGCGGAGTGAGAGAGGGCATAACAAAGTCGGTTCGGTTGAAGGGACTATAGCCGTGGCATGACACGGTTTGGCTATAAACCACGTAAGCTCTGGGATTACTGAGTTCGCCCTGCGTCAAAACTCGTTTCCCTTTCCACGCGCCGTCGACGTGCCGTATCAATTAAGGCATTCGCCCCACTCATTATTATGTACCAATAACAAATTCCATTGGGGATTAGATCGCAATATGAGTGGATGGTCGGACTCAAGAATTCATTAGGTTGTTAAACCAGATGGTCGAAGGGGTTTTTAATTCATAAATGCTTGTTTCCCCATACGCCTACCGGCATTTTTAAAAAATTACTCGGTGAATCACTCGACAATTGTGGAAAATTGTTAATAAGAGAGGGAGAACCAACGCAATTCTATTAGCCATTGAGTACTAATTTCCGAAGAACTACAGTAAGTTCTAGTGAGGAAGGAAAACAATCCAAGAATTTGAAATTGAGATTAAAAATTCAATGGACAGAAATTCAATTCGCAGTTGTCATTCATTTTTTCATCAAATTTTACATTTTCAAAGGAAAAATAATACTCAAATTGGCCCAGAAAATCGTTATTTTTGCGTTGTAACGGAATGAAAAAAACCGCTGGCGCATATGCAAATAATTACTACGAAAAAAAAAATCGAAGAATTGTTACTCTAATTTTTCACCTCCAATTTTTAAAGGGTTTTCTCTCACTCTTTCAGTAATTACTCGTGATTTCACAGAGATGAATGTGAATGCATGCAAGCATGTTCATTTTTTGAAACCCCTCCTCCTCTCATTCGTTCGGATATACAGGAGAGTGGCTCTTGTGAGGCCTTCACATCCAGTTTTAGAAGGGAAGAAAAGAGAGAAGACCCCGGTAACCTCGAGGCTATTAGGGCGGTCCAAGTATTTGAACCTCACACCTCGCTCCACGAACGAGAGGAAGTAAAAATGTGGTGAAGAATAAAAAGGGGATACGATGAGGGGAAGGGGTGAGTAAGAAGAAGAGGAAGACAAGGGCTGAGGGGGCCGACAGGCACCTGCTCTTTTGGGACTGGGCGGTCCGTAATTAGTTGCCCTATGTATGTTTCGTCCGTCTCGCAAGGTCTATACACGGAGCGCAACCATTGGCCCAGCGTGTGCGTATAGATGAGATCAAAACGAATGATTTGAAAACTCAATTATTCTTTACTACATCTTCCACAATAAATACTTAAGGGAGCAATTTATTTTTTTTCTCAAGTAATTAGGGTAAGTCGTGGATATCACCGGCCGAATGGAATAGTTATACTCTAATTTCAATTGAATGGGGAGAAATTTCCATGACGTTATCCGTTTTATTCCCCGTAACTCGCTCATGAAATTATTCTACAGTAATTGTTTTTACTCTCTCCTACTCCCAATCGTACTATGAAAGGTAGTAAAGTTGCAGTTTCTACTGATTCATGGACGAAAAAAAAAGAGTAGAAAAAAAGAGAGTGAGCAGTGGCACTACTCACTAGTACCAGGCGATACTCAGAAAAAGAACTAATCAGAAACTCAGTACAAGTTTCATCGGTAACAGACTTCAGTAAGGTAACGACTCGGTATATGTGTAAAAAAAAAATTATTTTTTGAATTTTCAAAACATTTTATAATTTTCAATGCGATGTGGACCTGAAAATTGTCATTACCTTTACTAGTCCAGGCATCAACTGAGTCCCGGGGAAAAAAAAATATTCATTCGTTGCTGGATAAAAATCATAAACTACAGCTCGGCGATTGAAATAATTACGCATGAATTCTAATGAAAATAGAGTAAATTCACGTGGAATTTACCTATCTCCTCTCCAACGCCTCATTCGTGAAATAATCCTACTGTAATTTTCTCCCTCCTCCCATTCATACAATGATGAAAACGAAGGGCAATTTAACTTAGTATTCCTCATTGAACTACGGTACAAACACCCAGTTTTGCCCTATCTCCGATGAGGCATGTTAAGGTTCGCGTGTCACGCCCGTAGAATAGAGATATCGTTCACGTTAACGCGCCCGTAAAACAGTATAGAGGTGAGGTGAGTGTATAACCATCCAAGACGACTTGTATATTGCATTCACGCCAGAAGAGGAGCTTCGGGATTTGCAAGCAGACAAGTATTTGGTTGAGTTAATTCGTCGTAAGAGACCAAGCACGTCCCCCTGTCGCCTCTCCTCGTTCATCCTACCAATTCTACCTTCTATCTTCCACCAATTCACCTGATTCGCCATTGTAACAAGAACTACGTATGTATATAAGTTGGATAACGCGGATTAACATGATACAACGTGGTATGCATGCCGCGGCTGTCTTATTGCCAGCAATTCAACATGCTCTTAACATACAGATGACTTATTTTCAAGAGACACTCTATATTGGTTGTGAAATATAGCGTGATAAAGACTCACGGTTTTTTTTTATTGCTGTCCGACACTGAGAAAAAAATATATTTTTTCTAGTCAAATGCGAATTTTAGGCATCTGATTTAAAACAAATATATTTAGCAAAAGGCAATTTTTCTGACGGTGTCAGGTTGATATTTGCCATGTTCCAGGCGTAAAAGAAGCATGGAAAATAATTTTCTATTTTCATTCAGAAAATAAAACGTCGAATGGAAATATTTGTAATATAGCGCCTGCCAGATATTCTAGTTCAGATAGCAACTTCAATTACGTTTTACGTGTGGAATGAAAAAGTGGAGAGGAGTAAGGGCATACACCGAAAAAAGGGTTTCACAAATTGTGAGAATTTCGTTTACCCTCAATAATTTCACGGATTAGAATTCATGCGCAGTCCGTTTGAAATGAATAAAGAAATAAAAATACAAATATTGAATTACGTATTCGTATGATACCCATTTCTATGAAGTTACTTACTTTTTCCGATTTTCTCCTCAGTGTGCACATGCGGCAAATAAATTATATTCCACTTCTATCTATTTTTATATCCATTTCTATGCATTGCCATTGGCGTTGGAGGATTCAACAGGAAATGCTCTCGATGGAATTAATGTGTGAGTGAGTGTAAAAATTGATGTATACATCTGAATCAGTGAAAAAAATAGTGCTTTGGGTAGATTAAACGTTAGACGTTTCTTCAATTCCTCATTTTTTTTCTGTTTTTCACTCTCTTTTATGATGGATTGCAAGAAAAAAGGATATGAAAAATAAAAAGGCAGAAAAACAACAAGCGTTCGGTGAAATTTATTGGTGGGGCAATATCGCGAGACATGTATTCCCGTTGCATGGCGTCACAATGTTCACCGGAGCGACTGTTAAATCATTCGATTTTTATCGTTAGTCGCCCCCCCCCCCCCCAAAGCTGCACGTTCACTTCCCCCCGTCCTCTCGAGAAAACGAAGACACAGGGAAAAATAAGAAAAAATACGAGAGCAAAAGGAAAAGCGCATATCCACAAGAGGATGATTTTACACATGCAAAAGCAAAGAGTGTCGTAAGCTCCGTTGGTGTTATGCCATTGGACTCATGACGGTCTTCATGGGCGTTTAACATTTTCATGTATTCGCCACGGTTGGGCCACATGTTAATACGATGATTTAAGGCTGAATGCGCTCGCGAGAGCCCGAAGAGTCTCACCATGAAGATTCTTATTTTTATATACCATGAGAGGGGAGTCTCCGGAGGACCTGTACATGTAGCTTCGTAATACGTTGGGACATGCGAATGGAGAAAAAAAAGTAATGGAAATTATAAGACGGGGGAGGTAAAGTGCGTGTTAATTTGATTTCACGGTCTCACATGTTTCAACCGACACTGGCAATTGACTCGCGATCGATGAATCGATTACCATTGAGACACAGAGTGTCGAATGATATTGGCCAATCAGCTTTTTTAACTGGAAGATATCTCCTCCGGATCGGTTTAGCGCACTGAGGAAAAAAAATCTTCTTGCTAACTATTTATTGATTTGAAGAAAGCATTTATTTTTCCGAAATTCTATTTCTCCAAACTAATATCGTTACGACGATGTTGAGTAGGTTTCAATTACTACAAACACATTTTTCTAGTGTATAATCAGATGGTCGTTACTTTCAATGAGCATTGTCAATAATTATTCAAATTAAAAAATAAAAGGATAAAGAAAATACAGCAGTTAGAAAAAAATCATTGTTATAGGCAATAAATAATCTTCTAGAGTACAATGATCGCCATGAATGGGACACAAGCAGGATCACCTGCAAATGATTTCTCCGATGAAGGTGGATTAGGAAAAATCATGTAATTCTGTCAATTAAATCAAGATTTGGAAAAAGTAATATTTTTTGTCAGTGCGCGCTCTATTCCTTGGAACAACGTATGCACCGCTTGAAGTGGCGCGGAGATGGCAATTGGAATTCCATTTCATTCAATGGTTAAGGAGAAAATAAAAATCATACACTAGAGGCCGATCTCGATTTCCTGCGCATAACAGGGCAACTGAAATATTTCGGAGAATCGGCGAATTCTGGAGGCGTGTGTAGAGTCCATCAGCCCCGCATGGGGCGCATAGTTTTGCCTCTCACTCTTTGTTGTATTTTTTTATTCTCTCTTGCTCGATACTACTCTGCGGGGTTCACTCATTCGGCACGTATAGCAGGGAGAGAGAGCCGGGGCCCTCTCATTTGCCGGTGGATTGTGTTGGATCGCTAATGCTTCTTTGGCACGCCACCGACTCGCCGAGAGACTTACCGGTGCGAAGGGAACAATGCAGGCGATGGACAGTTTGTAGGGAGGCAGAGTATAAGCGTTTTGTGAGTTTTAAGTACATTTTTGGGGGTTAGCTCGAGGATTATTAATTGCTGCGGTAATTTTTGGGGGCTGTTTGTTTTGGGGAATGAGAGGTGGGAGGTTTTAAGTTTGGAGAATTTTGTGTTATTTATGGAATGGCTTGTCGAGGGGTTTCTCTGTTCGTGAGAGAAGGAATTGAGACTTGAGATTTTGAGTATTAAATTTTAGATGTACGAGGATTAAACGATCTGAATAATTACCGCGATCGTGATTTGAAATTATTTATTGATTCTTAGAGTGTTGCCTTGCAAAGTTTTTGGAGGAAAACCGTGGCATATTCGGCAATCACTTATTTATGTAAAATTTTGATATATGTTGTTACGTAAAATTAAAAAATCTTTCCAATATTTCATTTGCTCTAAAGCGACTCAGTTTTTTTCAGTAGTTCCAATATAAACGTGTGATTAATTTGAAACCATCTGAAGAGCGTGAGAGATTTCCTTTCCAACTTCATTAAAATTCATATAAATTATCTATTGCAAAAAATCTTTGTCAATATTATTCAAATAATGAATTTATTGTTGAAAGGCATTTTTCTGAACGGTATCGGTTGCGAAATCATCAGCACCAATTTACTTTGACAATAATAAACACTAAAAAATCAATGAATCAAGAGAAGGCATGTCGAGTAAAATCCTGATTTTTGTACAATGATACCAGTCGAACTTATCGCACCAGAGTCAATGTGGGTACAAAGGAGACGTGTCGTCGAGGCGATTCACGATAAGGCCGATGCGTATACTGTTTGTACTGCCACCACCTCCAAAGAGCCAGGCCGTATTTTTTCCAATTTTTATTTTTAACTTTCGAATGGCTTTTTTCCGATATTTTTTTTTAATTGCCCCCAGAATCCCGGTACGTGCGTTGTACAACAAGGAAGATGCCGTGGGGACGAGTGGTCCTGGCTTATACAGTACGAAAATTTATCAGAGTCGATTTCGATGCCGGCGTTACTTCCTTAATTTATATACAACCCGGAGTTTCGGTTTCCAGCGGTTCTCACATACTCACCACAAAACATTCAATCCCACTCCAAACAAATCCCATTTCAATTCCGTTTAATACAATACCAGTTAAACGGTGGGTGAAGCGAGACAATTGTAATTTCAATAGAAGTGTCACGGAGATTGCGTGCACGGGAAACATACAGCTTTTGAGCGAGGAAGTTTCTTACTAACTCGCGATTTGGGAACCGTAACATTTGTACGGCGGATGCGATGAGTCGGGCTGCGGCTCCCCTTTCGATTGATGAACAAATTTTCATTAAACCCTGCGTGTGTACACACTGGTATAGAACTCACTTGAAACACCTGCGTTTAACTATGCAGAGTAGGTATTTAAACCCCACCATCAAAGGCTAATGATGAGGATGTCAGATTTGAGTTATTGTCGATTTCAACTTCAAAGAAGGTTGATCAATGAAGCGACAAATTTAAATAGCCTAATCCCGCGGAATAGATTCTGATTTTCTCGTATTTCACGACTTATGTAATTACTTTCTATTTACACTGGACTAATATAATAATTTATTCAGGACCTTTACATTGAGATTCGAATTTTAGACTAACTAGTATGAAAAGATGGGAAAATAGGAATGAAAATGTAAACGAAAATCCCGCCATCTCCGCTTTATATAAATTACATTTTCCATTTCAATTTTCAGTTGCGCAGTCGGTGCATAAATTATGGTGTGCATTAACGTAAAGATTTATTGAGAACAACTGGAGAAATCTCTCTTCTTCGGCGTATATTTTAAAATATTACATGAAAAGGAAACTTGGGAACAATTACTGGATAAACCCAATAATTGTAGAGGGACACTTGGTGCAATTTTTTTCTACTCCGTTTCCAAGGAAAAAAGTGCGGGACGAATCATAAATATTTCCGCGTTCGCACCGAACAGTTCTCTAAATATCAAATAATTTCCGTGGAAATTGTAAAATTTATCCGAAAGTTCATTGAAAATTAGCTGTGACTATCCGGCATTTACCTATAACGGTAAGGATTATTTCTACGAAGTATTGTATAATAACTTTTCACGTTTGTCCGTTATACTGTTGTTTGCTTGGTTAGGAAAAATACTTTACACGTATGGTAAGTTTTATTGCCCAGCAACTGTAATGATTTTCCGGATGATTTTTTGATGAGTTTCCTCTTTGTACAGGATTTTCAGAATTAAAATGGTTACAATGATTTCCTGACTCGCATTTTTCTATTATTCAATTACCAAAATTAACGTTAAGTACCAGATACATGGGCTGTTATTGGATTGTATTTTTTGAATTATACCCTAGCAATCGATTATACTGAAATATTTCACCATCGCAATTGGAAAAATTAATAACTTCAATTGTAGTGGTGAAGAATCTCCATAGATTCTAAATGGGATTCTTCCACTGGGCGTTCAGCCTACGGTGTGACATTGGATAATTTAATTAAAATTCCAGAAATTGTACTGGTATCATCAATATGTCAAGGGAGTAACAGTAACAAATCGTCAAATTGATACAGGCAAAATGCTTGAGCAATATTCACCAACATAACAGGAGGGTAATTAATTGTGTACTGAGGAGTGATGCTGCTATCTCACGCGACCCCGATATACATGATGCATACAAACTAACCCATCCCAGTGGCCGCACCGTCATTCTCACTATATTTTCTGTCGTCTATTTTTTCCCCTCTTTGACATTGGCCCCCGTAAGTATATCCAACCCATCGTTGTACCTTTCTTTCATTCTCGCACGATTATTCAAGACGTCATGGAGAAAGGCCCCACGGCATGATTTAATAAATTCTCTATGCTCAACTACTTTGATTTATGTCTTACGACCGCAAGGGCATGCACAATGGACGCAGTAGCTATTCTCACTTTCTCCAATCTATTGCTATGCACTCGTCGTGTTGCACTTTTCAATTGCCGTGGAAAACATTGGGTGATAAGTTGCTTCCTCGTTGTACGCAACTTTCCATGGATGTTAGCTTGAAACCTGGTACTCAGAATTTATTAGAAAATTGAACATGTTCCTGAGCATTCAGGATTGTGTGAATAAGAACACAGGATTTTCTCAGAGAAGAAGTATCATCAGGGGAGGGAATTTTTTGCCTGACGACTGAGAAATTGTGTGTTTTAATTAGTTATAGGAACTGCTTGAAAATTCACCAATAACTTCTTTTGATTACTGATAAGGTGATTTCGAGTTCAATTTTCAGAAATTTCAGTTCACTGAATTCTCACGAACAAAGTATCTGGTGTGAAGACATAAAAACTTTGAATAAAAGATTTTGTACTTATCCGAAAAATGGGAAAACAGTTTACTTGTGAAAATGTTGAAGTGACATAAAACGGAGTTTAATAAATACTGACTTCTCAAGATCTACTAATAACTGATGAATATTGAATTTTTTTAATTAAGAGCTCCAATGGAGTATTTCTGCATTGCTATAATATATTTTACAATACCATTAAAAAAATTTAATTGTCAAACGTATCTTAAATTTATGTCAACGCCACCTTAATTTCATTATCTATTTTATGGCAATTCTTGGCTGCAGATCACTACCATAATTTTTTCTTCCTAAATTTTTCATTAAAAGTTCACTAGTGTATAAAATTATAAAATTCTGAAATTTCACGTTTTTACCAACAAGATTTAATGTGGCAGACAGAAAATATCAAGAGTTTCGTGATAATTAAAGAATTTTTAAAAATACTTGGACGTTAACAGAATTTTTCTCGGATGAAAGTATGAAGAGAGTAACGATGATACCGATAAAAAAATGGTGTCAAAAGTATTTCAAATTTTTAAAAAATATATTTCAAATTCTTGTCTGGTTGAAGCCAATTTCTTCTCTCTATTATCATTTATTTGTACCTGTATACCTGTATGCACCTCCATATTTTTTTTCGCCACATTTTCATTAAAACTTTGACAGTGATTAAATTAAAAATTTCAGATTTTCAACAAGATAAGACTTGATAGGCAAGAGGAAAGCTGTCGAGAGAGCTGTCCGTGATCTGTAGCAAACATTGTCAAATACCTTAAACGTTCCCAAAAGGTTTTCAGGATGGAAGTATGAAGAACGTTGCGATAACAGCGAAAAAAATCGTTTGTTTCGCCTGAGTGCCTCGTAACTATTGTTCGCTTTGATAATTATTTCGCCAGTGAAGACACCGGGTCCATTAGCATATTTAATTATGAATATTTAAGATTTTTGGCCCAGCGGGACGCGCGACCATCTTCTACTTCATATCATAAAGACTAAAACGACGGTAAGAGGTAGGCAGTAGAGAGAGAGTAGGGGGGATATATAGGCCCACAGGTTTCGTATATGCATTAAAATAAAGCTTGGAGGATGCACGACCGACGTTGCCCGCATCGTAAATTCACCTCGATACCACCACCAGGACTGGTTATGTTGCTCTCTCCCGATCTTTCGTTAGAATGCGAGAAATAAAAATGTTATTAAAAGGTACAAAATAACCAATGAAGATGATGAACTTGTGTAGCTTGGCACTTGCTTTCGTGTAGCATTTTCTGCGATATTTAATAACGCTGCGAACTGACAAAACAATTTTATTAATTATCAATGAATTATTCACGATAATTCGAATCATATGTTTTCAACTGCTACTCAGGAATTTTTAGCCGGAAAAAATTCAGCAAACGTCTACATATATTTTTCTGAATTTTCCAAATTCGACAAATTCATTTTCATCAAATATATGCTGATATATATATATATATAATTCATATGAAATATAAATCTATACACGTTAGATATTTGTTTCCCAATAAATTTGATATATTTTTCATTTGATTACTGCATTAAAACCCGAACAATGGTATAGATTCCCCCAATGAAATTGTCTCCCTATCGAATAAAAATTGGCTAAAATTACCGAATAATTAACTTACCAAACATTACCAATTTGAACAGAATCGAGTTTCGTTACCCCGCTAAGTGTTCCAAAATACAGGCATTACGTATAAATATCAAATCACTCGGTTGTTCCTGTTTTTGACGCATACATGAGCCCTTTTCCAAGTACGAATTGCACGGCAACAAGAGAGGAGGGAAATTGAGAGAAAATTCATGGTGTACGTGTGGGCTTGATGCACGGAGTTATGATGTAGTGCAAGTCTTTTATGCTGCAAAACCCCCCCGACAAAGATAGAGTTAATTAGAACGGTGGGTCCGGAACTCTGTTGATTCTCCCGGTACGCCTGCCTTTTTGGTGGACTAGCATACTGAGGCATGGCGATAGGTATAGACGAGAGGGTTTAGGTACAGGTGTGAAGCTTGAGCCAAAGTGTTAGGCGCATTCAAGCCTCTTCTGGCACCTGTATCCCCGTGTGTTTCATTATGAGCAGACTCAAAAGCTGTACCTCCGCTTTGCGTTAAATAATACATAATAGCCTTCTGATAATTTCCTCTACAAAACATGTCGGATGTAGAGCACAAACTCACATCGCCACCTCCTACCCGGGTCCCTACCGCCAACAAGGCCGGAAATTTATGCCAAACGTACATTTGTTTCACATTATTATTTTTAATTATATTACGAAATGTTGTATACCTATGTGTGGTAGTGTCTGCCAATGAAAGTTTCCTAATTGGACATTTCAATTAAGTTTCCCTCATCTGTTGCAGTTTTATGCTGCTTATCAGGGTCATTCATTGTGACTTTTTTTATTGGGTTTCTACGCTTTATTCAACCTAACAATCATTTTTAAAATGCGTCACGCTGTGGGCACGCTTTTGCACGAGCGATTAATACACCGGGATAAGAGACTGCTTTCAAATGTACCCCCTGCACTGGTCTCTCTCATTCTCGTTCCCTTGAGAAGTTAAGACCACTGTACCGCGTAACGGACGGGATTAAATCTTTCAGTGGCGCACCTTATATCGAGTTCCCGTGGGCTTCTCGCGCCCTACCTACTGTACTCTTCCTCTCGTTCTATCAAGTTCTTATTCTCTCACACCTCACTCGAGTCTGAGGCTTTTTCAGATTCTCCTTCCTTCACTATTCAGGGTTTCGTTCGTGGCCTCTCCCCACCCTACTCCCCCCCCTCTCCCCGGTTTTCTTCCGGGCCCCCCCCCACCCCCCCCCCCCCCCCCCCCCCCCCCCCCCCCCCCCTCTACAACTTCGCTTCTTCGTTCCTCTTTCACAGTGGCTAGGCGTCACCATAATTACTGAAAAAAACTTACTTCGTTTCACTTAGCCCGGCCATTTCTTCAAGACCTCGAATTAGCATACAGCACCTCGCAGCAATACTCCCAGGTTATTCCTGCGAAATCTCAGTTTTCATTGAAAAAAATGAAATGTTCGAACGATGCTACCAAAGTAATTACAGTTCTTGAGAGATTTATGAGCAAATATTTTTTTGAAGCTGCAATTATTTCTTTTGGCTGGGACAAAGGATGATGAAAAAATAATCGTTTTCTCAAGTCTCTGTCAGGATAGAATTAAAAAAAAAAGTGAACATTATCGGTTGAGGGTTTTTGGGTAACAGTGATCGGATTTTTCTCTGCCTGTTCTAAAGAAATATTGCATGAATGTCGGGAAACGAGAGGAAAAATTTGTCCGAAAACATCCCAAGTTCCCATTTTTTTTTCAAAAGTGTATTTTGAACTTCAACAAAGTTTATTCACCGTCACCACCCCCATCGTCTACCTCCATGTATTTGTCCAACATTTGTACAATTTAAATTCGTGCGATCCGCATCGCATTCACCAGAGATTATCATAAATTTGAGTCCAGGTGTGAAGGGTTAGAATCAATAAAAAAATTCCGACAGATGAATGCAGTAAGACGAGACCTAGGAGCTTGAAGATTGACGCACATCCGAGAGAAGAGTCACGAAGGCATACGTTCATTATATCCAACAACCGCCGTCTAGTCTGAAGGGAAGTCGAGAGAGATAGAGCGAGGTTGAATGTGTGGGGGCCCTCCGGGGCCAGGAACGATACAAGGAGAAGTCGGTGGCCGCGTGTTATAAAAGCCACGAGAGGTGGGAAAGGGAAGAGGAGAATGAGTGAGAAAAAGGAGGGATAGTCTGTGTGGTGTTCTCGCCCGACGAGTGACGTAATGATAGGAAATTACATGATGCCGAGGCCCGTCCAGAAATTGGCCCGTCGTGGGTATTAACATAATTTAATTACGTAGTAGCAGAAACTCTGGAGGGGCCACCGCGTGACAGCTGATCGTTGTGGACCTCACACCTTGCTAGAATGTGTATACGCCCTGTGGTTTATATTCAACTGATCCACCGACCAATTCTCGTAATTCTTTTCGTCTTTTTCATTCATTTATTTTTTCGCGGATGGAGGAAAAATTCTGATATAATTAGAGGAGTGATTTGAAGAACGGAGGAACAATTAAAATATTCAGGAGGCTGGTGATGCCAGTTGAAGTATGCTGAACCTGCTAGCCGAATGCCAAGGTAAATGATGATCAATCCAGGGGGAATATTTGAGGCCAACGTGAATAGATAGTTGGAGGCGTCGGAATCGTTGGAAAGGCCAGTAGGTTTGCCATATCAATGACGTTTGATGCACCCGACTCGAGGCAATGCGGTGTGTGCTAGCAAGACAGTATTGGAATATTCACCCAATACAACTGCTGGCCACTTCTCAAGTCAAGCCCTTGAGCGGTATCTTCACTCATGCTTACTATGGTATATTGCTGATCTCTCTTCTCCTCCCTTCGCGCAGCCGAGCGTCCAGCGCACTTGGTGTGGTTTGCAGACCGACACGTTTCGTATACCAGCGTGCAAGTGCTCATGATACACCACACGGGCCTCTCAAGATTCCGAGATCCCTATCACCATCCAACGATCTGACACAATCGCGGGTATGCACTCCAAACTCAGTGCCACCCTCGTGCCTCCGATGTTTGCGTCTCTTCTCGATTCAGCCCCCAGGGCTCTCCCTGGTTTCATTTCTTTCGAAATTTGTCATTTGGAGAATAATAGCGCCGAATTATATTCGGTTTTAAGTTAATTAGAGATTCAACAATATGATCCCTGAAAATTATCAGATTCTTATCGTTTTTCAGATAATTTTAGCTTTTTATTGTTAGCGACTTTATAATTTTGCATTCTTTAAAGGAAGAGTACTTGTTATTTTGTTGACTCTACACTGAATTTTGAGTGACATTTCAAAAACGACAATCGACAGTCATACAATTACAAGACTTGCCAAGCTTCATCATCAAATTCAATGCAAAATTCATAGCGCTCGCTCCATTCAGATAGTTTCTTGGAGAATTCCTCTACAAGTTTAATCAAATTTCTTCATAATCTAGTAATCAGAAAGAACGATGATGATAATCTTTCATCTTTTTACTATAAAAAAACGAAATTTCCAACATTTTATTGAAAAATGTCAGCTTCACTTTAGATTTTAATTTCAGATAATATTTTGTTCTCAGAGGAAGGAACTCCATTCGTAGTATTCAATCAAAACTTTGATGACTATCTTGACAATTAAAATAGATGGCATTTCCTACCCGATGGGTATAAAGTACGCTTCATTTATTCCTCTCCGGAAGTGAGGTCTCAAAAAACTGTAAGAAATATCTAATGTAATACGGATACATTGAAATAAAAATTTTAAACTGCTGTTTGATCAGTCAGTTTCCAACATGATAATTTAATTCTCAACTTGACAATATAATATTTGTCTGAAATTCATAATTTTATTATACAAATGCGAAGACTTTTATTTTCTGAATTGGAAAACTCCATTTTTATTATCACGTATTTTTATGTCGCATGTATAAAGGTGTAACATAACTAGTTTTAGATCTTTTCGAACTTGGCCGCATTCAAATAAAAATCTTAAAACCACTGCACTTACAGACACATACTCGTCCAAAATTTTTGTTCGATAAGAAAAATATTCGAAGCCATTCCAAATTCTCCCAAAGCCAAGAGAATTCCTGGAAAAATACCATATCGCAATACCTTGATTATCAGTAATAAAATTTCGCAGCTTACCGCAGCTCATCTCCATTTTTATCCCAAGCGGAAGTGATTTATCAAAGTAAAGTGATTTGAATCCAACTGGTGAGCGTTAATACTCGTTGCCTCAAGTAATGTTTCGAGTCCACGTCAATTAATTTCCCATCATTAGTGGATGATTGAACTCATAAAAAATTGATCTAGACGTGTATAGGGCGTCAGAATGGAGGGTTAAAAGCTTGCGTACGGCAAAATGGTGTTATATACCTCGCAGGTGAAATACATAATTCAACGAATTGGAATAACTCCCATGGGCGTACACTGAGGCTTAATACACTGACGGTTGAAATTAACGTTTACGTGGAATGCGTTGCTCGGAAAATACGTTGCACTGAGAGTCAAACGACCCTCCTCGCGTGAGCCTCACCCTCAGATAGTGCCCACTGAGTGTGTGGATGCCAATGCTGAGTGAACCGTTGTCTCAGTGCTCCCCTGTCATAACCATAAAGGTAACGTCGATTTTCCAGGAACTGGAACAATTGCCGTAGCTAAAACTATGGGTGTGTGCGTTATATACTTCAGAAAAGCTATATAAATATAATTCAGGGGAGGGATTCAACAGCGTCTCCGTATATACAGTTCAACACTATTATTCACAATAATGCCAAACAGAGTCGAGGCTGCTTCCTATTCGCGGTGAGAACATTAAGGCGAGTTTACGTGTCGACAAGCCGGGCGCATCGTGAATTTCCTTCTCTGGGAGACGTAAAAACATGAATGTTAATCTCGAGATGGCTTCTCGGGAGTTAGTTTTATTGTCTACTTAATGTGCCTCTCTAATCAACGCCAGGTGGATTGATCTTCTGGGTGTAGGAAATTGAGATTTTTATATATATATATATATTTTTCATTTATTAATATTCAAATTTAAACCGCCAAGAATTCATTTGAATCTGCCATCTGAGGAACCAACCAAGAGCTAATCAAT